>JARYGA010042374.1:0-31878 GCA_030545235.1 Helianthus tuberosus
TTCCTTGCATTCTTGAAGAGCATGACCCGTCTTTTTACAATTTGGACAAGGAAAACGACATTCCCCCGTATGAAAGCGTTTGCAAATTTGACATTGAGGAAATGTTTTAGGCCTTTTAAAGTTGTTATTCCGGGTGTCCCCCTTTCTTTCTTCCCACTTCCTTTTTGGTGCGGAAGATTCAGCCTGTCGCAGAATCATCTCGGCAGCCATGACGGTGCCAGCCTCAACAATTTCTGCAAAAGTCTTGGGGGATTTGGATTTAATAAACACCCTCATTTCAGAGGGTAGACCCCAAATAAACCTATTGATCAGTTGTTCCTCAGTCAATGCTAAATAAGAAACCAGTCGAGATATGTCGTTGAAACGAGAAACATACTCTCGATAGGTTTTATTTCCCATTTTTAACTGAAAGAATTCTACTTCCAGTTGCTCAGTCTCACTGGGAGGGCAATACTTAGCAAGAAACTTATGAAGAAACTCCTCCCACTTCATCTCCTTAACCTTTTCTTTTCCCTCTGTTCGGACCACAATATTCCACCAGTGAAGGGCTTCAGCTTCAAACATATGTACGGTGAACTGTACTTTGTTGCGATCATCACACTCACATATGTCTAATACTGACTCCATTCTGTTGAGCCAGTCTTGAGCTTCTAGTAGTCCCTTTCTTCCGTCAAAGGACTGGGGTTTACAGGACATGAAGTGCTTATAAGTACACTCCTTGGATTTGGAATATTCACCTTTTCCTTCTAGTGGCATGGTTGCAATAGTGTTTTTCCTTTCGCCCATTCCTTCCCTTTGTACTGGGGTGGAGGCTGCTGAGCTTTCTTCATGTCGTTCTCCAGATTGGTTAACATTACCGGTTTGTGCATTCTTCGTTACCTTAGCCACTTCCACAACTATATTGTGGATATCCTCAGTATCTAGACGTATGCTTGTACTAGACCGGGACCTGACACTGTGAGAGGGAGTTCGAGTCCTATAAGAGCCTTCCTCTCTCCTTCTGTTATTCTGATTATTTCTAGACCCTTGTTCATCTCTATGTTCAGACATTGTTTCCTTCCTATAGTAATATGAGTATAAAGAGTTACTAGTATGTATGATACATTATTATAATATAACAACTATATACATCACATAGAGATATATATATATATATATACGTGTATATATATAGCACATAAAAAGGCACAACATAGTTTTACTTCTTCTAGCGTCACTCAATTGACTATGCAAGTACTTTTCCTGAGAACATGTTATTTGGCCTTGTCTGAGTGTGCTATTAATCTTTAAAGAACTACTGGTTAAAGCTTAGGCATTCCTGCAATACCTAATTCGCTAAAACCTCGGGATCTGATACCAACTGTAACACCCTCACCCCATAACACGGGTGATTGTGCACAATTGATACACTTACAGCGGAAACAAACTAAACTTTCATTAAAACTTATAATAGTCCGAGTACAACACTTTATTTATTTACAAACTTTCGGCAACTAAGAACTCCTTGATCTTCTAAAACTCCACAACTGTCAAGTAGTTCCTATAGCTTTCCTCATGACTCACCTGAGATAAGTATACTCAAAACAATGTCAGATATATACTGGTGAGCTCATACTATACAATTTTTATAAAGACAGACCACAATTTACATTATATGCATACACAATATGGGCATGTGACCACATTATAGTCAGGTTGGGCCTCATTGAACCTTATAGGTCACATTTGACTTGTCACAAACCACCGTACAAGAGACATACTGGTCCTCCAGCTGCGTCCCCCTACGGCCGTCACATAGGTATGAGTGTGTGTCGCTGGACCTTATAAGCACGAAGTGCCTGTGGGTACAACACCTTATTACCCTTCCCAGAGTGACACACCTCATTAAGCATAATAGGATCCCATATACCCCTACTGACACATGCATACTGCAGCATTCTCATTATTACCAGTTATGGACGAGTATACTATCACAGTTTAAAAGACAAGTATGATGACTCACCTTATTAGCAATTGCTTAACTGCCGCTAGTACGACTGGGTTATGTCTCAAGGTCCTGACACAATTACATAATCCTAGGTTAGGTAATGGTACACCTAACTAGTCATTATCATGGTTGGATATTGGTTAGTGCTGCCTTGTTTAAGCATGGGTGATCAGTCCATGCCTAACTAAGGCTAGGCTACCCAATACCCGCCCCTGACAATAACCCTAGTACCTAAAAATAATACTAACACTACTACTACTGATATATTATTACTAATAATAAAACTAATATTAACTACTAAAAATAAATAATAAATAACTAAACATAAACTTAAACGAGAGTATACCTCAAAACTATCTACGGCACGTTGATGTAGAGTTTCCCTACTCCTGCTCCTACTCGTGCTCCAAAAACGACTACTAACAACACCCAACGGGGTATCGTATACTCGGGATTCTCAATACTAGAGCGTTCACGTTAAAATTTTGGTGTATCTAAAATCCTACAATTTAACTCCTATATATATGTGAAGCAAGCAAGCACCTCAATGGCTTTCTGGGCGATGTGGGACAATTGACGTGCTAGCTAGCTAGCTTAGTTATATTATTTCAGCTGCTTCACTCGTTTTTCTTGTATAACTTTTAAAATATGACGTTTTATAAAACGACGAATATGTCATTAGAACGAACATATTTTTATCTACGTTTTAACCTAAGTTTCATTAAAAACGGAGTAAGGTCAAAAATAATATATTTAGTTATTAATATTAAACGGTCTCCTATACTAGCTAAAGCTTGTCAAGATATTTCACCTTTCACACCATCATCTTACTCGTTTAACAATATATGAAATATAAATTACATATTTCATAAGTTTATAAACAGTATATTAAGGTTCGGGGTATTACAGAAGGCATGGCTTTATATAGTTTTCGCAAAACCGTTAGGATCGTTTCTTGCTAAAGAGGGAACGATCTAAGCCATACATGTGGGCTAGTGGTATTCTAATACCATGGGACATGTAAAACTACCAAAATCTAGCAGATGATATTCAAAAACCATGAACAAAACCATCAAAAACAAGCTGGAAGACCAGGTTCAATGTTTCTGATCTGCAGCTCTGTCGCGGCCCGCGTAAAATATGGTCTGGGCTTACGCGGCCCGCCTAAGCATCTTTGGCAGAATTACATTTTTAGCCCCTGAACTTGTAAAACTTGCATTTTGATGCATTTTTGACACGTTTAAGCCCCGTTAACCTCATTTCAAGGCTCTAAAATAATGTTAAAGTATAGGGAATTCAAAACATGCTCAAAAACATCTCGGATGTCGGTTCATTTGGTCGTACGGTTGTGTTGTTCGGTTAATTACGACAGAAATCGTAACGAACTCAAAAACGATCCAAATTAAGCGAAGAATGGAATTTTATCATGCCAATCACTAAAATAAAATATTTTAATGATTACATAAATTTTTGGATGTCCGGATATATTCAGAACGTAAGATATGCGCGAAAATGCAAACTTATGCACTTTTTGACGCTTTTAGTCCCTATTGATCAAATAAGTTTATTTTAGCACACCGAACCCCTCAAAGCCTATTTCTAAGCTATGTAAAGGATATTTAGGGTATGTTTAACTTATGATCAAGTTTCGGAATGTTCGTTACTATGCAAATCGGCATAGTTTCGCAGTTTGACACAAATAGTCCCTACGATCGAACAAACTTGTTTTCAACACACCAAACCATCCAAAAATTATTTCTAAGTTATGTGAAGGTTATTTAAGGTATGTTAAGCCTATGTCACTATTCCGAAATGTTTGTCGCGTTAAACTGATTACGTTCGCGCATCAGTTTGCATATAACTTCCAAGAAAGCGATTTAAAGCTTGAAATCGGAATAGAATCAAATCGTAAAATCATCAAACACAAATACACACATAATAACACCAAAACATATTTTTTTTATTAATAATTGACATTGTTTTACATTGTATATTGATTACAGAGCACAGTTGTCACACGTACATCACATACGCGACCAAATTAAGCACTTTCATTTGAAAATCACGCACGTTATAAACTTAAAAAACCAACATGTGTGATTATTTCATATAACATGCGTGATTATATCAAATTTTCATTTAGCCTGGGTTTGATTAATTTCATCGAATTAGGTTCAAATTTCTTTTCATTTCACTTCAAATTGGCTACTGTTCGGTCAATTTCATCGAATTTGGGTCAATTTCATCGAATTGGGTTCAAATTCATCGTTGATTTTGAAAATTTTCATCAAAATATCGACCCTCGAAATCAAACCGTAGAACAGAGGATGAAGAAAACATGACCAATCTTTGATTCAGACAGCTTTGATTCAGACCGTAGAACAGAGGATGTATGAACATGACCAAGCTTTGATTCGATTAGAGTTAGATGGCATTTATAGTGGTTTCAGATCGTAGAACAGGGGATGCGATTTTTGAAATAGAAGGTAAGGCATGCGTGATAACGTGCGTGATTATTTGTTTCAACATGCCTGATTAGGTTTTGTTGAGTTTATGACGTGCGTGATTTTCATAATAACGTGCGTAATTTGGTTGCGTACGTGATGTACGTTAAGCCTTAATGTATTTTACACTTTGAACCTAATCCTATATATATATATTGAGGGTGGGGTTCGGGTAGAAAGTCCAAGTTTCCTAGAAAGTGTAAAAAGTCATAAAACACAATAATTTCAGCCATAAAACACACCTAAAACTCACAAATAATAGAATGAAGATTACTAAAACACCATATTCAAACCCTAATAGCCTATAAAAACTTTAAACACACCATCGTAGAACTATGTATATAAAACACATAATGCTAAACAACATAAAACACAATAATATTTGTCATTCCATAATCAGAGCCTTAACACCTAAAACACAACACAAAACCCACATACATGATGTTTTAGTAATCTTCATTATGTTATTTGTAGGTTTTTTGTGTGTTTTATGATTGAAATTATGGTGTTTTGTGACTTTTTACACTTTTTAGGAAATTTGGACTTTCTAGCCAACTCCTATATATATTGATATACCTAAATAAACTATTTCATAAATTTTGAGATGTTTATTGTTAATAGATCTTTTAAAGAAGAAAATTGTAAGAGAAAGCAATATTTTTTAATGATTTTAATGTCATCAAATCATATTAATTTAATTGAATTTACTTAAGACCAAAGGAAAATGATAACATTAATATGAATGACAAGGTGTGAAGTGTACATTTGTTCAAGACTATTTTGACTTCAAGCACCAACAAACCCGGGGGCATGAAGTGGGCAATTCTGCTTGGCGGGGATAAATTGGCAGTGCACACATCAGCAAAAATTTGATTACCTTGTAGTTGAAAGCACCTGGAAATTGCTTTTGATATGAAAGGTTACTTTGTTCATTAGTGGGAACTAGTTGATCACGATTACTAAGCTATCATTAGTAATTGTGTGATCAACCACAATTATGTTTAGCAGAAATAGTGATAAAAAAAACAGTAGCGACTTGGCAATAAGTTGTGTTCAGTTATTGCTGAAAAATGCCACTCATCAACAATGTCTATGTTACTACTAAAGGAGTTCACGTTGTTTAAGATAACCAAATAACTATCAAGTGTTTTAAGCGTTGACTAACACATTTATTTGCGAAGTATTGTTTCTTTTAAACTAAATTTTGTGATTGTTCCCCATCTATAAAGACAAGTCACAATCTATATATATATATTTTTTTTTTGAACGGCAAATTTGGATCACTGACGGACCACTGGAGTATCATCATGCTAGCGGAACCACCCGATCATATCCATCTCCACTAGGCATAATGCATATACACTAATTCAGGAGGAAACCCAATAAATATGGGAAAACCCCCCTTATGAGAATCGAACCCAGGACCTATTGGTCCAAAATCTTATCTCACCCCCAAGATACCACTAGGCTTTCATAAAAGAAAACAAATACTTATTCTTGTTTTCAATCTAAATTATCCGATTAAGATATCTAGCAGGGGCGGAGACAGCATAGAACCAGCCGTAGCACGGGCTACGGCTCAAAGTCGTGTTCGCAGTGTTAATTTTATGTTTTTTTTTTCGATTTTATATAAAGGATTCCCCTATAAAGGATTTTATATAAATACCCCGTAATTATTTTTTTTTGGGATACCCCTGGTGTTAAAGTCTAGCTCCGCCACTGATATCTAGAGTACCATCAAAATACTTTAATCTCATGATGATCATACCCAATTTAGAAATATATCATTCAGATTACAAAACCAACAAAGACTAATCATAGAATTTCCTTGTATCTTCATGAAAAAGAAAACATGTTCTAAACCCTTATCGTCATATTTTTTGGTGGATAAATGATACTCAGTTGTTTAGACCATGCGTAGTGAAGCAATATTCACCCTTGGGCGTTTTACGTCATGTGGCAGCCCAATCAGCAATGGGGCATTATTGGGCGTTTTCTAAAATGTGTGTAGTGGATATGGGGCATTATTTGGCAATATGTTTTGTAGTAAAATAAAATAAGAAAAAAATACCTAAAAATCTTATTGGCCAAGCAAATGGAATCTCTAATGTGATTGGCCAACCTTTTCCCCATTCGGCGTTTTTCAAATCACGCCAAGGAGCATTTTTTGCAAGATAACGCCCAATCACGCCCAGATGTAGTGGTGAAGGGGCGTGATTGGGCAATTTTTTTTAAAAAAAAAACGCCCCACTACGCATGGTCTTACTAGAAGATTAGGTTTTGCTAGAAACTTTTGGGTGAACATACACATATATGTTGTCATCAACAGACAAAGTTCTAGTGCTTTTGTTTGGAAAAAAAGAAAAGTGTCTGGTTTTTTTTTTTCTTTTTCTTGAAGTAAATTGTGTTCTATATTTCTTTAGTTGTTAAAATCAAACATTAACTCTTGCAAAATAGAAAATAAAATCTTAAATGTCTTCTAGAAATAAGGAAACTTTTAGCAGTGGAGGGTACGGGGAGGGTCATCCCCATAAGGATAGGCCGCCACGTAGACGTCACATCATCATCCTCTATGGGATGACCCTTCTTGCATTTTGAAGGGGGAGGAGGATGGGCCTACCACACATGATTTTATTTTTATTGTTTAATTTATTTTATTTGTTTAACTTTTATTGTTTAACTTTTATTGTTTAACTTTTTTATTTGTTTAACTTTATAAAAATAATTCAAAATTTAAATAAAAATAAAACATAAAAGAAGATAATAAAATCCATTACATAACATAAATAAAAATTACATAACCTAAAACAATTATACTACCTAAAATTTATAAAAAAGACTAGATTTAAAAATTTATAAAAATTAAACTACTCGCTATCGTTTTTGTCACCGTCCCCACCGTGTGCGTTGTTCCATATACGTTCTACCAAATCGGATTGAAGGTTTGCATGCATGAAATCGTTGGTTAGCGAGAACGAGTTTAAATCTTGTTGCGCCGGATCTACCGGGACAGTATTCCCGATAGATTCATTCTCATCATGCTCACAAATCGCCCGACCTTCGTCTTCAATAATCATGTTATGGAGCAAAATGCAAGCGTACATACAAAGGCGCAACATCTTCGGTGTGAACGCACGTGCCGGCTGATCAATGATGGCCCATTTTTTTTGTAGAACACCAAAACAACATTCGATGTCTTTTCTTGCAGCTTCTTGACGCTTGGCGAATTTTTTCCTTTTTTCGTCATCGGGATATGGAATAGTCTTGACAATTGTAGAGTAAGACGGATATATTCCTTCAGCAAGATAATACCCGCGTCTATACTCAACCCCAGAAACTGAAAAACTGGTGTCCGGACTGGTTCCATTAACGACATCGCTAAAGATCGCCGATTGGTATAGCACGTTGAGGTCGTTAAGTGAACCAAGGAGACCAAAGAAAGAATGTCAGATCCACAAATCTTGTCAGGCCACGACCTCAAGTATTAAGATTGGATGGCCGTGATCACTTCGCGTATATTGGCCCCGCTACGCATTCGGGCAGTTCTGCCACGCCCAATGCAAACAATCAATGCTACCGAGCATTCCCGGAAACCCGTGTCGTGCTTCATGAGCTTGGTACAACTGTTGAACATCATACGCGTTTGGTTTCCGCAAATATTTTTTGCTATACAGTTTCACCACATTATGGCAAAATCGATACAAACATTCCCGCGTAGTTCTTGCCGACATCTGTAAGTACTCGTCCAAAGCGTCGGCCACTGTCCCATACGCCAGTTGGCGAATGGCCGCAGTACACTTTTGTAACATGCTGAACCCTTCATAACCACGAGCATCGGGTCGTTGCGTGAAAAACGGGTCTTGCCCCGCCAAATCATCAACAATGCGTGTGAATAACCGGCGACTCATTCGGAACATGCGTCTGAAAATCTTGGCATTGTAAAGGGGTGCATCCGAAAAATAATCGTTCACCAATTTCTCGTGTGCTCCTGTCGTAAAAAAATATAAATATGAGGAAATAAGGAATAAGGATAATAAAATTTATTAATGATAAACCTTGGCGGTCTCTGTTAATCCGTAGTCGTCTGGTAACGCTTTCAGACAAGACGTCTTCCTCTTCCTCTTCCTCCTCCATAATAATTTGCACCGCCCTTAGCACAGCGTTTGCCTAAAACATCTCTTCTTCCTCCTCCGAATACGAGGACCACCAAGAATTAGATTGCATTGTGGGTGAAAATAGTTTTTTTTTATAAAAGAATAGTATAAAAATGAGAGTGTTTTGGGTTGAAAGTGGGAAGAAAATGGTGAAATAATGGTATAAAATGAGAGTGTTCTATAGAAAAGGGATTATTTTTTTTTTATTAAAGTAACTGTAACGCCCAGATTTCCTAATCCGAAAAGTAATATTATCATACTATTATTTAACAAAATTCGGGCATGACCCGTTCGTATTATGAACAATTCCCTGTATGACCAACATGTAAAAACTTAAATACGACACAACGGAAAATATGAGCCCAAAAATTTCGTTCTTAAAAAGTCATATTAACTACATGAAGACCCAATTACAACTTTTAATTCATTCATTAGAAAGGATTCACAATGTTACATTATATCAAGGCTTCATGACCTATTTAAAACAAACTATGTGACCTTTCTTTCCCGTACAATCCTTGCTCTCAACTCGATCTATGTCTGCTTCACTTCGCTAGTGGTAGAGGAAACCCAAACGACACATGTGGACACCACGTACAACCCAACCATTAGTCATTAACACACCATACAACATTAAAGCATATAATATAAATTCGTAAAGCATTCAATGAAGTAAACGTGGAATTGTCCAAGCGCTTTCTTAAATACTCTTTATCCAAACCCGGTTTCATTCCTTCATGAACCCGGAAATCTCATACCTACATTGCATTCCAACTCAAGCACATCATTAGTAATCGTAAATACTCAAACGCCTTGATAATGTTCATACATATGTCTCTAGCATTGTACATTCATTCACACATACATTCACAATTACACACTTATTATCATATATACATCTATACATACGTACCTTCATACATGCCTATGTCCCTTCCTACGCACAAACAATTATTCACGAATATATACACAAGTTCCTGTTTACCACTTCTTACATATAGGTTTATGCGGAAATAACATGTTCATAACCTTACATAATATAGACGATATACAAATCGACCTACATGCCTTCTAGATTCTTATACATATATGCTTATAAAATTGCCTACACTAACACGAAACAATCCGTTCAGTCACTAACCGACGACCTTTAACATCAATTAAATTCGAAACCATTCTTAACATATGTTATGAGGCCTTGGAAAACCCTTTTTAGTCAAGTCCCATGCTCAGAATATCAAAAATTCAGCAAAATGCCAGCCGCACGGTCCCTCGCGGGCCGCGTAAGCCTTGGCTTACTATTTCGCGGGGCGCGGCAGCTCCACCGTAAGCTACGGTAGTGCCCAGCTCAAAACCCATTTTAATTACTAAAACTAGCATATCTTGATCGACTTATATCCGAAACACTTGAGGCTTGCTTCTAATTATCCGTAAAACGTTTCCCTTGCATAACGACTAAAAACCCTTACCCGGGGGTCCTAACCATAACGAATTATGTTACATTACACGACTTATACACATAAATTCGACCCGTTTGAACTTACCAATTTTCTTTCGGCTTAAATAACAACCTTCAACCTATTAAAGCATTATTAGCTTAATGCTCCTGATTAATACATGCACTTTCATGAAATTTCATAAACATACATATTAAATTTATTAAACCTACTAAAAGGTGAATCGAAATTCACTTACCTTGAGCGTCCTTTCTCGCTTTCACTTCCTTGTCTCCTCTTGACTCGTTAGCTTTCTTCGCTTGATTCCTTGCTAACGCGATGCATATCCTTTCATTTCATTTTATTACAACATTGTTAGTATACATGATCATTCATCTTATCAATCATTCCGTTCCTATGTCTCATTGACTTTTATTGGGCAAATACTAACATACATATGGCACAGATCCATTATCACATCATTCATAACATAACCAATTTAACTTACCGTCATGTACGTCATATAATAATCTAGCAAATATTCACATGATCTCCTTATTCTCACAATAGTGTTCGGAAGTCTAACCTTATTATTCATACCTTGTCGACTTTCTAAAAAGTCAACTGTCAATGATACACACTTCCAATCCGGTAAACATATAACCACTTAGTCACATTACTTTTATTAACCAATCATTCACTAACATGTATAGCTCAATTCACTGAAAATAAGCTGTTTTGGGACGGCCGTTTACTGTACTTACGAGCTTGCAAAAATTACAATCTTTTTATATGACATGCCCCTCGGAGGGGTTATCCTTGTGTTAAATTTTTAGAGTCTAACTCTCTACCAAAAATTTATAAAAATTCATCTAATAAGCTGCAATCAGATTCGTCACTTCTGACTGCAGCTTACGGAAAAATTCATTAAAAATTCCTTGTTTATCCGATTGACGAAATTCCAATTGGTGATTCTTTTAATCGCTTAAATCTATCTACAGTAAAAATTTGAGATCATAACTAAATCCTAAATTGAGTTATGACATTCGTAATGGGCTGCAAATTCTGCCAGAAAACGCAGCTTGAACCTTTGATACGGAAAAATTCATAAAACGCTCAATTCTCGTCGAAAAAATGCGATTCCAGTGGGGTTTTAAAGATATTTCCTGGAATTACATTTTAGACTCAAGAAACACATGTTTTTTTTCACGTTTTGTTCAGGTTACAGCCAATACAAGTCGGCTGTAAATTCTGATCAGGAGCTGTTTGAATTCAGCTTTCAATTTAAGCATGTTCTTGACATCATAACACTAATTTTTAGCAATCAAAACCCTAAAAACATCTCATACATGAATTTAGCATCAACAAAATCTGAATTTACTTGAGCTAGGCATGATTTCAATATATTCTTGTCTAGGGTTTTCTCCTAAACACTATTTCACTTCAATATCATCCATACCACAATCATGCAACATCAATTTCGAATTTCTTATGTACATCAAGAATTCTCAACTTCATAAATATCAAAAATTCGACATACCTTACGATCCCCTTAGCTTGGTGATCGTTTATATGTATTCAAATCCGAGTTTGGTCTTCATTTGCACCTTCAATTGGAAGATTTTGTGGAGTTTAGGGTTTTACCCCTTTTCTTCCTGCTCTGGTCGTTCCCCACGCACACACACTGCACTTTTTTTTATTTATTCCTTGTTTAGTTTGAACATTTAGATATTCAACCCTTGTAGTCTTTAAGTTGTCATTCTTGTATAATTTTTTTTCTAACTTTTTGAACTTCTTTCATTTATTTAAAACTTAACTAATCTTTTAAAACACTTAAACATTCAAATAATCCATTCTAAGATTTTTGGGGTGTTACAAATCTACCACCCTTAAAGGAGGTTTCGTCCCCAAAACCTTTCTCATACCTACTCTTGTCTTTTCATTGTACTTGTTCAAAGTGCATATTACGTGTTGGTTACATTCGGGACCTTGGCTAAAGATTTTGTTCTCAAGCAGCATGGTTGTACGCATTGTTCCTATCTTCTTGAATTAAATAGTTTACTCACTGGATAAATTTCAGACCTATTATTCGTGTTATTACACCTTGTAGTGCTAGTTCCTAGCGCATTTCATTACTAACGGTCCATTCGTCTTTCTATTGGTTACACAACCTAAGATTTTATGACTTGTTTCTTTCCTTCTAATAAAACATAATACACTCATGTTTCTACTTATTCAAACTATTTCAATTCATGTCATTCTATTCCTACATCATCTATGAGGTTTCCTTTGATCATCATAAATATATCCTCACTTTCCATTTCTACATGTCTTCTAATCATTCTTGTACTCATACGAGGGATCATTGCATCATCACATGCATACTATGAACATTCGATTACCTAGTAGTACTAAAAACAAGACTATCCTCCTCACAATTACTTGTTCGTACTCAATATATAGATAAAGCATCATCCAACGGTTGGTACCGTTACTTGAGATACTTTACAACTTTAAGTCTAGCCTCAAATTTAGTCATTAGCAACACTTTATTATTAGCTCTGTGCATATACTATTTGTTATACTAACCGGGTATGTCGTGCCTGAGCTTCATACAAATTTCCATTCAAGGCCTCTATACCCTCTTCCTAATGACATAAATATTTTCTTATGTTGATCGTTAGAATTCGATTATTTCATACCATTCCATAATTATCCTACCCTTCAATCCATTCATACGTACAGATAAATTTACAGATTCTTGCTTATTAATCAAGAACTAAACATTTTACTAACCTCGACTTCATTACATAGGTCAGTGATCCGTAAGTCGGATCGACCCACTTTTTTATAGATACTTTCCGTACCATAATCAATCCCATTCATTCGTGTAATACGCTCCCACTCATGAGCATTCTTCCATCAGCTCTACCATTATCATCATACGAAAGAATTCCACCATTCTTATCTGTAAAATTATCGGTTAGCACATAACATTTCACATTTGCATTCTACATGGTGTTCGTTCGCCTAAGTCTCGTTCACAAAGTTCTTACATACATGTTTAAAACATATTACACATCCTATTTCTTACATACTGTTCCTTTCATTTTAATGGTCATCTCACCATCTTTTGCAGTTTGACTTTTCGAAAGCCCAATTGTAATTACATTCTGATCTATATTCACCAATTACCCAATTCTAACACACCCACCTCTAGTCGAGCTAAAAGCTCTTATTAACAGCATAACCTTTATACATACCTGGCGCGAGTCAAATCCATGCCTTGCGTTGACTATTTCATTCCAGTTTGTGACATTACATGACCATAAATTATGCTCACCTACAAGTATATGCCTTGACCATTCAAAACATTTCATACCGGGTTCAAATGGCAATCTCCGTTTGACCCGTATAAACTCATTCGTCCTTTCAGCCACCTTGCATACAACGTATTCACATAAATATTTATATAGATAAAAGTTTAAAACATAACTTGGGTAATATCCACTTTTTAAAGAATATTTACTTGTTTGGTACGTAATTACTTACGAATTTAAATGTAACACCCCAAAACCCGAATGTTTATATTGTCGTATGTTCCTATAGGACATATCATGAAATAAATAACTAGGCTATTTAACCTAGTTAAAAGGGGTAGCTAAAAATAATAAAGGAATGAATCCTTAGGGGGGCAAACATGTTAAAATTGGAACTTGAATGGTTAATTAGGGTTAAAACACAAACACACACACATTCAGGTGTGTGTGTCGAGTGGACCAGGAAGGAGAAAAGGGGGAAAACCCCTAATCATCATAAATTTAGCAAATTCAAGCCCTAGATGTGATCTTGAGTCCATGCATGTCTCGATTTTGGATCATCTATGCATTCTTGAACACAAGGTAAGTAGAATTTTGGTGTTTGATGACTTTGAATGTGATGGGTTATGTTGTAAATCATAAATTGGTATGAAATTGAGTATGAGTAGGTGTTAATGTCATGATATAGAACCAAGATTATACATGGTTTGGGCTAATTTGATGATTAGAGGTGAAACCCATTTGTTTTCGTAAGAATGATGACTTGAATGATCGTCCATGTTTAATTAATCATGATTGTTGATGTATTATGATGGATAGGATGGATTCTTACTAGAGGAATTGAAAGAAATATGATGATAATATGTTTGAATGATATATGTTATTAGTAGGAGGATTTGATGAATTATGTATGAAATTAGGAGATTGTGCATGAATTAGTTGTACCTTATGTTTAGAAGGTTGTACACACACCAAGGGTATGATGAAATTAGAGATAATTGAGCTTAGATCACTAGTAAGTGATTAACAATGAAGTTATGAAGTGGGTTTTGTATAATGATGATACGTTATTGTAATGATGTTTGAAATCACGTACGTGTGTATATGTTTAAAGGAAATCAGCTAGGATTTGATAGGTTAGCATGTTATAAGGTTGGATGATAATTTTAATATAAGATCCATGTGGTGAAAAAGTCGTGATGAATGATGAATAAGCTAACTATCTTGAGAATGATACATGATAGTTTGATGCTTGATAAGCGGCGTGGAAGCTTGGGAGAGAAAGCGGGTTAAATGGAACTTATGTGCACGGGAAGCGTACTCGGATGCAAGGTAAGTAAGCTTACACCCTTTTTGTAGAATATCTATTCGTTGTGTTGATTACGAACATGGTAAGTAAATATGTGAAGAATGATGTTCCGACAAGTATTTGATACGGGTCGGAATATGTGGGTATGATAAGAAATTAAAGTTGATGTTTAAAAAGGGTAAAATGGACATTTGGATCTAACGGGTCAAATGGTGGAGATGTTACCATTTGGTGTAATCGACTAATGAATTGTTTTGTCAAGTATTATGAATTCACAGAATGAATAGCGAAAGGATCTCGTTGTTAACATCTAACAATTTGGTGAATGAAGTATTAAACGGATCTTAGCTTTGATCCGAGCCAGGTATGTACGAATTGAGTTATAGTTAAGTCGTGGGATTGGTCAAATGTTTAAGGAAGTCCTGTGTAGTGAAGGATGGGTCAAAGTTGACAAAAACGCCCTTGATGGGTAAAACGGGCAAATGGACTTAAAAGTTGGTTACAAACAAGCTATTTGATTAAATAGATGTTTTGAAAAAGTAAGAAAGTGAGAAGTATGATTTTCGTAAGCTAAGGACCTTAAAATGCGCAAATACCTTTAACGGGTCAAAATAAGCTCTTGAGCGAAAATGGGTTAAGAGGATGCAAGACATCTGAGAAATTTATCTTTTATTATAGACAGATGTTGAAATTATTAGGTTCATAAGAAGTTATGGTAAAACAAACAAGTTATGTTGATATATGCATGAACGGGTCAAAATTTGGTAAAAGGGTAATAAGCCGAAGGCTTAAAAGTCATAAAGTTAGGTAGTACAAATATTGGATTTCACTCCATGTGATGGAGAATTAAATTACGGTCGTGTAGGAAAAAGAATCGGGTAAACGGATCAAAAACGAGAAAGTTATGCTCGTTTCCGTGAAATCGAGTCGTGCTGAGAATTATACAGCACCAGCTGCAACATTCTGTCAAAACTAGGCTGTGGCATAGCGCGACGGGGAAGGCCCCAGGCCGTGGCGCTACGCGACGGGGGTCAGTTTCGCGAAAATCATTTATTTTAACTGTTGATGCATTGCGAACCCGTCTGGACCCTTTTTAAACGCGTATAAGCTAAGAATGATTAGTTTATTCCTTGTTTTAGGGAAAGTAGATACGTATGTAGGCATGTAGGCATGTATGTATGTAGGTATGCACGTATGTAGGCACGTACGTATGAATGTAGGTACGTATGTTTTTAAGTAGTTATGTGTGAACGGATGCATATATGTAAGTATGTATGAAAGTAGGTACGCATGTGTCCAATGAAATTGAGTACTAACGATATTAATAGCGTGCCTGGTTAATGAAGTATAACGCAGGAATAACAAAGAAGTCTCACCGCGAATTGTATGATCAGATGGAAAGCCGGGTTGTAAAGAGTTAACGAAATGAAAAGTAAACGTGAATAAATAATGTATGTTTATATTGCGTACTAATGCTACGAGCTTTTATGTGGTGAGCGCAGGTAGTACGAAACACGAGGATCATCAAGGCATAGAGATCGAGGACCGAGTCACGTGAAGGATTGTACGGGATTGTATGAGAGAGTAATTCGATACAAACAAGTTATGCTTTAATCTGTAAAAGAGTTAAATTGATGTATTCAATATACAAGAGTTGTTTTAAAAAAATGAAATTCAAGTAAGTCAAGACAGTTATAATGAAAGAAATTGTATGGCTCAAATTTCCGTTGCGACCTTTTTGTCAAATACGTGTTAGGGTCTTACTTTAAACCTTTCATTCTTATAATTCATTCCCTTATATGCTTCGAATCTGTCTCGCGGTTTCTAACATATCATTCATACCCTTCCTTCCTTTTATGTTTCGGATCCGTCTCGCGGATTCGAACGTATCATTCACATTCTTCATTCCTTCTATATTTCGAATCCGTCTCGCGGGTTCGAACATATCATTCACATTCTTCATTCTTTCTATGTTTCGAATCCGTCTCGCGGATTCGAACGTATCATTCACATTTTCCATTACTTCTTTGTTTTGAATCCGTCTCGCGGATTCAATCATATCATTCATACTTTCTCTTTCGTATTTGGTACTTTCAATTTCTTGAGAGTCTTACATTTCCCTACACCCTCACGTCCACCTACTCCCTAATTCTAACGGATATACATGTAACAATTATCACGGTCTCACGAACGTCATATGTTTCTTGTGTACTGGCCAGGTACACAATCCACATACTAGTTTCGTGTCTTCATGTAATCGCCACCTTATGTCCGAAGAATTAGTTTTCAGCACGTGTAACAATTTCAAAACTTCATTACTATCCCATTATTATCTTTCATTTAAAATTCTTCTTTTGTTGATAGGTTTCACCATTACATGTACTTACATATATTGAATCTACGTACCTGGAACCAATTTATCTTACTGCGTGCCTTGGCGTCGGTCCGAGACCGTAGTCGCGGATCATCCTCATCCAAACAACTATGCTTATCTTACACACAACATAATGTTAGTTTCTTCATATACATACTTAAATTCATACTTACATTCGCTTTTACCTTTAGATCTTGATCGAGTCTTGGATTGTACGGGTTCCTTGTCACAAGAGCACACAGGTTTGAGTTCAAGTATTTGCCTCCTCATACTTGATTTCCCTCAAACTAGGGCTCTGATACCAACTTGTAACGCCCAGATTTCCTAATCCGAAAAGTAATATTATCATACTATTATTTAACAAAATTCGGGCATAACCCGTTCGTATTATGAACAATTCCCTGTATGACCAACATGTAAAAACTTAAATACGACACATCGGAAAATATGAGCCCAAAAATTTCGTTCTTAAAAAGTCATATTAACTACATGAAGACCCAATTACAACTTTTAATTCATTCATTAGAAAGGATTCACAATGTTACATTATATCAAGGCTTCATGACCTATTTAAAACAAACTATGTGACCTTTCTTTCCCGTACAATCCTTGCTCTCAACTCGATCTACGTCTGCTTCACTTCGCTAGTGGTAGAGGAAACCCAAACGACACCTGTGGACACCACGTACAACCCAACCATTAGTCATTAACACACCATACAACATTAAAGCATATAATAGAAATTTGTAAAGCATTCTATGAAGTAAACGTGGAATTTTCCAAGCGCTTTCTTAAATACTCTTTATCCAAACCCGGTTTCATTCCTTCATGAACCCGGCAATCTCATACCTACATTGCATTCCAACTCAAGCACATCATTAGTAATCGTAAATACTCAAACGCCTTGATAATGTTCATACATATGTCTCTAGCATTGTACATTCATTCACACATACATTCACAATTACACACTTATTATCATATATAAATCTATACATACGTACCTTCATACATGCCTATGTCCCTTCCTACGCACAAACAATTATTCACGAATATATACACAAGTTCCTGTTTACCACTTCTTACATATAGGTTTATGCCGAAATGACGTGTTCTTAACTTTACATAATATAGACGATATACAAATCGACCTACATACCTTCTAGATTCTTATACATATATGCTTATAAAATTGCCTACACTAACACGAAACAATCCGTTCAGTCACTAACCGACGACCTTTAACATCAATTAAATTCGAAACCATTCTTAACATAAGTTATGAGGCCTTGGAAAACCCTTTTTAGTCAAGTCCCATGCTCAGAATATCAAAAATTCAGCAAAATGCCAGCCGCACGGTCCTTCGCGGGCCGCGTAAGCCTTGGCTTACTATTTCGCGGGGCGCGACAGCTCCACCGTAAGCTACGGTAGTGCCCAGCTCAAAACCCATTTTAATTACTAAAACTAGCATATCTTGATCGACTTATATCCGAAACACTTGAGGCTTGCTTCTAATTATCCGTAAAACGTTTCCCTTGCATAACGACTAAAAACCCTTACCCGGGGGTCCTAACCATAACGAATTATGTTACATTACACGACTTATACACATAAATTTGACCCGTTTGAACTTACCAATTTTCTTTCGGCTTAAATAACAACCTTCAACCTATTAAAGCATTATTAGCTTAATGCTCCTGGTTAATACATGCACTTTCATGATATTTCAGAAACATACGTATTAAATTTATTAAACCTACTAAAAGGTGAATCGAAATTCACTTACCTTGAGCGTCCGTTCTCGCTTTCACTTCCTTGTCTCCTCTTGACTCGTTAGATTTCTACGCTTGATTCCTTGCTAACGCGATGCATATCCTTTCATTCCATTTTATTACAACATTGTTAGTATACATGATCATTCATCTTATCAATCATTCCGTTCCTATGTCTCATTGACTTTTATTGGGCAAATACTAACATACATATGGCACAGATCCATTATCACATCATTCATAACATAACCAATTCAGCTTACTGTCATGTACGTCATATAATAATCTAGCAAATATTCACATGATCTCCTTATTCTCACAATAGTGTTCGGAAGTCTAACCTTATTATTCATACCTTGTCGACTTTCTAAAAAGTCAACTCTCAATGATACACACTTCCAATCCGGTAAACATATAACCACTTAGTCACATTACTTTTATTAACCAATCATTCACTAACATGTATAGCTCAATTCAATGAAAATAGACTGTTTTGGGACGGCCGTTTACTGTACTTAAGAGCTTGCAAAAATTACAATCTTTTTATGTGAGTGCCCCTCGGAGGGGTTATCCTTGTGTTAAATTTTTAGAGTCTAACTCTCTACCAAAAATTTATAAAAATTCATCTACTAAGCTGCAATCAGATTCGTCACTTCTGACTGCAGCTTACGGAAAAATTCATTAAAAATTACTCGTTTATCTGATTGACGAAATTCCAATTGGAGATTCTTTTAATTGCTTAAATATATCTACAGTAAAAATTTGAGATCGTAACTAAATCCTAAATTGAGTTATGACATTCGTAATGGGCTGCAAATTCTGCCAGAAAACGCAGCTTGAACCTTTGATACGGAAAAATTCATAAAACGCTCAATTCTCGTCGAAAAAAATGCGATTCCAGTGGGGTTTTAAAGATATTTCCTGGAATTACATTTTAGACTCAAGAAACACATGTTTTTTTTTCACGTTTTGTTCAGGTTACAGCCAATACAAGTCGGCTGTAAATTCTGATCAGGAGTTGTTTGAATTCAGCTTTCAATTTAAGCATGTTCTTGACATCATAACACTAATTTTTAGCAATCAAAACCCTAAAAACATCTCATACATGAATTTAGCATCAACAAAATCTGAATTTACTTGAGCTAGGCATGATTTCAATATATTTTTGTCTAGGGTTTACTCCTAAACACTATTTCACTTCAATATCATCCATACCACAATCATGCAACATCAATTTCGAATTTCTTATGTACATCAAGAATTCTCAACTTCATAAATATCAAAAATTCGACATACCTTACGATCCCCTTAGCTCGGTGATCGTTTATATGTATTCAAATCCGAGTTTGGTCTTCATTTGCACCTTCAATTGGAAGATTTTGTGGAGTTTAGGGTTTATACCCCTTTTCTTCCTACTCTGGTCGTTCCCCACGCACACACATTGCACTTTGTTATTTATTTATTCCTTGTTTAGTTTGAACATTTACATATTCAACCCTTGTAGTCTTTAAGTTGTCATTCTTGTATAATTTTTTTTCTTACTTTTTGAACTTCTTTCATTTATTTAAAACTTAACTAATCTTTTAAAATACTTAAACATTCAAATAATCCATTCTAAGATTTTTGGTGTTACAGTAACTAGCCTTTATAACGGCTATAATTTGAAAAGGTGGCACGTCGAGCACGTCGTTGGGGAGCCGGAGTTGACGCGCCGTTCCTATGGGGGGCGGTGTGGGGGTGCGGCGCCGGGCCTAAGGCGGCCTCCATACCCTCCAGTCTGATATGATTAAGATGTCATGTTATTCCTAATGAGGTGGTGGTCCATTAGGAATGAAAAAGTCTTTAAACATTTTGCGAAGAAGATGTCTTGTATTCAAGTCTCATATACAACAAAGTCAAAGAATAAAAGACAATAAGAAATAAAAGAATTTTTCCTTTAAAAAAAAGAAAAGATGTCCTGTTATTACTCCTAAAATAGATAAGCAATTTATTGCTTTGGGCTGGAGGGTGTGGGGGCGTCACCCTCGCCACATCACCATCTATAGCGCCCCGAGGCGCTATACAACCACGCCGCCATCTTTAGGGGGGCGCCATGGTGGTGTCGCCAACATGTTAACGACAGAGGGGCGTTGTCAGGTGGGGACCATGATCTAAACCAATGATTTTTTTTTTAATTTTGTTTAATAGGGGGCTCCATCCACACCCTGCAATTTAAAGGGGGCTCCATGGCTGAGTTGGATCCTAGGTGACGCTGACATGCAACTTAGGTGGACTTGATAAAGCCCATGGGGCTCCAACCACACCTCATAGCCTTACAAGTACACTATGTATATTTGATGATACTTCGATCTATCACTTGTTTTTCTTCTCCTCTTCTCATGATGTAAAAATTCATGATACCAACTGTTTTGGTCAAAAAATCTGTTGAGAATATTGTAACCAAACTCTAGATTACGGGGTATGATGCTCAAAATGTGTAACAACAATGAGGATCACTTCAATGTGAAATGCACGAACAACACAAGGATTTATACGGGGAAAAAGCCCTTGATCAAGAGTTGATCTCCGGCACACAAAACCCCGGGTGATGGAAACTACCGATCACCAAGCTCAAATAAATGAATGAATGTTTACAACTTCGGATAGTAACAAGCTAGATACAAGGATCACTACGGTGAAGTGTGTAAAAAGTGTATGAAATCGCTAAGTGTTTGAACGAGAGCTTGTATGAGTGCTTTTGCGAGTGTGTGTAACTGCCAAAAATGACTAAGTGTCACTCACTTCTAACTTAGCTCGCTACTCCCTTTAAAATAAGAAAAATATCTAGCTAACAAACTCTCCGACTTTCGGGCCAAGCCTCCACGTTCTCCATAACGTCTAGTTTTGATCTAGCACGTGCAGAATACTTCGGGAATATTCTCCAAGAATGTCGCTGAAACTTGGTCAAGCTTGTTATACCTGCGAGATGTTATAAAACATAAGTAAACAATTGTCAGTATGAGGATCCTTGAAGTGATCCATGATCCTGATCCTAAAGCCCTTCTGAGGATCACCACCTGTCACAGAAGTAAGGATCACTAGTTAGGATAACGAATAAGGATCACTAATTGTTAGAAAATCCTCCCCTCGGAGGACTTGGATATGAATCTGTTCAAGGCTATCATAGAATTCTTTACACTTCTCGGAGGACTTGGATATGAATCTGTTCAAGGCTGCTATCCTTCCTGTTAACCTTTGAACATCCTTAGCATTGGCCGGAGATTTGATGTTCACTATTGCTTTGATTTGTTCCGGGCTAGCTTCGATGCCTCTCTTAGTCACCATGTATCCTAAGAATTTACCTGCTTTAACACCAAAATGACATTTTGAAGGATTAAGCTTCATGTTATATTTATCAAGGATATCGAATGCTTCCTCCAAGTCTCTTAGGTGATCCTCAGCTTTTAAGGATTTCACCACCATATCATCTATGTAAACCTCCATAGTTTGTCCAATCTGATCCTTGAACATCATATTCACCAGCCTTTGGTACGTTGCACCTGCATTTCTCAATCCGAACGGCATAGCAATATAGCAATATATACCAGTTGGAGTCATGAAGGCTGTATCCTCTTGGTCGGATGGTTCCATTTGGATTTGTTGAAATCCAGATGAAGCATCCATAAAAGTTAACAGTTCATGACCCGCAGTTGCATCCACCATGGAGTCAATGTGGGGTAAAGGGAAAGGATCCTTGGGACATGCCTTATTTAAATCGGTAAAATCGACACATACCCTCCACTTTCCGTTTTTCTTTTGAACAACAACCACATTGGCCAACCATCTTGGATACTTGACCTCTCTAATCATACCTGCCCGGAGCAATTTTTCTACCTCTTCCTGGATAATGGCATTCCTTTCTGGTGCAAACTTCCTTCTCCTTTGATGGATTGGTTTGAAGGATCTGTCGATGCCGAGCTTGTGAGTGATAACATCTTTGGATATACCAGTCATGTCTTCGTGTTTCCATGCAAAGGTAGTCTTTCTCCTTTTGAGGAAGGATATGAGGTCTTCTTTCATTTCGCCAAGGATCCCTGACCCGATTTAGATTTTGGATTTAGGATCATCAGGATCCATGAGGATTTCCACCACATCCTGCTCTCTGGCCTCCAAGACACTCCTTGGAGGATACCTTGATTGCTATTGCTCCCTTGACTTCGAAGCTGGCTTCATCGATGAAGTGTAGCAATTCTTAGCCTCCTGCTGATCACTATCGATTTTTACTATTCCCCAAGGACTAGGGAGCTTCACACATTGATGGTAAGTAGATGGGACTGCTTTCATATCGTGTATCCAGGGCCTGCCAAGGATAACATTACAACAAGATAAACAGTCAATAACACAAAACTTTTGATAAGAGTGTAAGCCTTCAATATATATTGGGAGTTTAATGTCCCCCAGGGTGTTCTTAGTTTCGCCACTAAATCCCACGAGCACGGAGGATCTTGGTATGATCTCTGATTCAGGGATACCCATCTTCTTTAGAACATCAAGCTGGATAATGTTCACTGAACTTCCTCCGTCTATTAGGATCCTGCGGACAAAATAGTTAGATATAAAAAGAGTAATAACTAAACCATCGTGATGAGGATCCTGGATATCAGTACGATCCTCTTCATCAAAGGTTATGACTTTTCCTTCGGAGACACTCGATGTTCGAACTGGTCTATCTCCATTATCCATTTTAGTTTCCTTTGCATGCCTTTTAGCTGCTGAGAAGGATGTGCCACAAATGTCGGATCCCCCAGAAATAAAGTTTATCACTTGTGCATCTGCTGGAGGGGCTGGAGCCTTCTCAGGGATCCTTTCAGGATCCTGAGTCCTTGACTTTTTTCTACCCAACAACTCTTTTAGATACCCTTTGCTCAACAAGTATCCAATTTCCTTTCTTAATGCAATGCATTCTTCTGTAAGGTGTCCAAAATCTTCATGATATGCACACCACTTTGATTTATCCTTAGTTGCAGCCGGCCTGTCATTCTTTCTTGGCCATCTAGCTTTATCACCTAGGTTCTGCATGGCAAGGATTAGTTCATTGTTATCAACACTAAAGCAATATTCAGAAATTGGAGGATAATCCTCATCATCCTCTTCTTGATCAATAGAATGAACGTTCTGATTATCAGATTTGTTGTAAGATCTGAACTTGTTGTTTCTGAATGAGGATCCTTGCTTATCCTGTTTTGAGGATCCTGTTACCCTCTCCTGAATCCTCTTGTCATCCTCTAGCCGAATGAACCTGAGGGCCCGGGTTCTTACCTCATCTAGGTTCCTGCATGGTGTCATAACAAGATCATCATAAAATAACGAATCCCTGAGCAGTCCCATTTTGAAGGCTTCAACAGCCGTGGCTATATCTAAGTTGGGAATGTCCAAGGATTCTTTACTAAATTTGGTAATGTAATCCCTTAATGATTCATTATGACCCTGGGTTATCCTATATAAATCACTAGTTAATCGTTCAAATTTTCTACTACAGGAAAACTGAGTATTAAACAAGTTAACTAGGTTTGCAAATGAGGTAATAGAATAGGGAGGAAGACTTAGCAGCCATTTGAGAGCTGATCCAGTAAGAGTGGATCCGAATCCTTTGCATAGGCATGCTTCCTTTAATTTTTCTGGGATTGGATTGATCTCCATCCTCTCCCTGTATTGTGCTATGTGTTCTTCAGGATCCGTCGAACCATCATACAGTTTCATTGTAGGCACATGGAATCTCTTGGGTATCTCAGCATCACAGATAGGTGGTGCAAAGCGAGATATCTTGTGGCTCCCATCTGCAATCTCTGGAATAGGTTTGACTACTCCCGGAACACTCGAGATCATATCCTTTAGCTTTTGCAATTCTCTGGCCATGGCATGATTGATACCTGGATCCTGCATAAAACCATGGTTAATAGCATGAGAATTATTAAAAGTGTTACCTCCCATTGGATTCAAGTTAGGAAGAATGGAGGTCAATCCATATTGTTGAGACTCCGGAATGGTTGAGGGGCCAGTAGAGGCATTGGTCTGCATTGGGATAAAATCTCCTTGATGGACATCTGCACTTCCTGTTTGCAAACTCCTCAAGGATCCTGGCATCTGGAAGGATCCCTGAAACTGGGATGATCCTGGAACAAAGGAGGATCCTTGAACCTGGGATGATCCTGGAACGAAGGAGGATCCTTGAACCTGGGATGATCCTGGAACGAAGGAGGATCCTTGCACCTGGGATGATCCTGGAACGAAGGAGGATCCTTGAACCTGGGATGATCCTGGAACGAAGGAGGATCCTTGAACCTGGGATGATCCTGGAATGAAGGAGGATCCTTGAACCTGCTGCATTACTGAATATCCTCCTGTACTCATGAGGGATCCCATATGCTGGGGATAGGATCCTGCTGGATGGAAATATGAACCTAGTGCCTGGGTCATAGCTGTTGTTCCGTAATGCACTCCTTTTGGTCCACCCGCATATTGAATGTTTGGAACAACTGACGGCTGAGAAGTAACCACCGGAGTGTCAAAATTTAACGATCTGGGCATCAGTGGGGAATGATCCTCTGCCGTTTTCTTCTGTTTCTTAATTTCGTCAATCTCCCGGAGGATCCTTTCGTTGGTCTTATCCTGCTCTTGTGCACGATCCCTCATCTGCAAAATCAAAGCATAGAGATCAGTAGTAGTAGGATTAGTTGAAACAGAAGAAGTAGGTGGTTTTGAGAAAATGGGAGTCGGTTTCTTCGCAGCATTCTCAGTGTTCTTCTGGGATCCAGAAGGTGGTGGAGGCAAAGGAGGGACGCCTTGTGAAGAAGTGAATGAAGGCATCAAGTTTGAAGTATTCTTCGCCGAGGAACCCATTTGCTTGGTTGTAGTGAACCGGAATGAGCACAGAAATGCGGACTCTTCTAAGACAAAGCACCAATTGCCCCACGGTGGGCGCCAAACTGTTTTGGTCAAAAAATCTGTTGAGAATATTGTAACCAAACTCTAGATTACGGGGTATGATGCTCAAAATGTGTAACAACAATGAGGATCACTTCAATGTGAAATGCACGAACAACACAAGGATTTATACGGGGAAAAAGCCCTTGATCAAGAGTTGATCTCCGGCACAAAAAACCCCGGGTGATGGAAACTACCGATCACCAAGCTCAAATAAATGAATGAATGTTTACAACTTCGGATAGTAACGAGCTAGATACAAGGATCACTACGGTGAAGTGTGTAAAAAGTGTATGAAATCGCTAAGTGTTTGAACGAGAGCTTGTATGAGTGCTTTTGCGAGTGTGTGTAACTGCCAAAAATGACTAAGTGTCACTCACTTCTAACTTAGCTCGCTACTCCCTTTAAAATAAGAAAAATATCTAGCTAACAAACTCTCCGACTTTCGGGCCAAGCCTCCACGTTCTCCATAACGTCTAGTTTTGATCTAGCACGTGCAGAATACTTCGGGAATATTCTCCAAGAATGTCGCTGAAACTTGGTCAAGCTTGTTATACCTGCGAGATGTTATAAAACATAAGTAAACAATTGTCAGTATGAGGATCCTTGAAGTGATCCATGATCCTGATCCTAAAGCCCTTCTGAGGATCACCACCTGTCACAGAAGTAAGGATCACTAGTTAGGATAACGAATAAGGATCACTAATTGTTAGAAAATCCTCCCCTAACACCAACCATGCATACGTAGCGTCATCATCCATACTTTTTGATTTATATAAAGTTACTTTAGTTATTTTTAACTCGCGCTTCGCGACGGTAATTCCGTCGTTATTTGTTCGGTTTCTTACGGTACCGGAACTCGTTATAGTAATTTAAAGAGAAAATCTTACATCGATTAAAAACAATATAAACAAATATGATGTTAATTATTTAGTTGATATTGGTTCAGTTGGTTTGCGTTCTATGTTTATTTTTTCAACATTGTGATGTAAATTGTATTGCAAAAAAATATTGTTCCACCATCATACCAAACCTAACTAAAACTAACTCGACAACATCTGTATTGGTATCGGTTATATTTTTAATGTTTTTGTTGTCGATAAACTAACACCGTATCGCTACCATACTTTGTCAAACTGAACATCGGTATCATATTGCTACCATAGTGAATCGAAACGAAACCAAACGAACAACAATGTTCATTACCAATATTTATTTTTACTGTTTTTTCTTTCTATAAACTGACATTGTATCGCTATCGTACAGTACCATACCATACAACATCAATACCATTACTGCATTCTTTTAGTGGTTTCTGGTTTTTAAAATTATTCATTTATACAACTTTGTATGTGACGATAAATGAATATCGGTACATGTACCGTGACAATCTAAACCAATCGATACCGTCCGGACAACATCAATGTCGTTCTACCGGTGTTCGTTTTTATCGTTTTCAGCTGATGTAAAACACATGTTGATTTCTATACCTAGTGCATGTGATGTACCGCTGCTGTAACGAACCGTATCGATATCAATCAAATGCATATACAACTTCGTATGTAATGATAAATGAATATCGGTACATATACCGTGACAATCTAAACCTGTCGATACCGTTCGAATAACATCAATGCCACTCTACCGGTGTTCGTTTCTATCGTTTTCAGCTGATACTCAACACGTGTTTATTTCTATACCTAGTGCATGTATTGTACCGTTGCTGTAACGAACTGTATCGATACCAATCAAATGCCACCGGAATGTTAAAAATAAACAATCATATACGGGGTTTTAGATTTTTTTTTAAATTGACGGACACACATTATTACTGTATCGTAATTGTAACGAACCATACCGATACCGATCCAATGCCCACGAAATGTTAAAAAAATAAAGATAGACGTGGTTTTAATTTTATGTTTTAAAATTAATGAATGCAATGCATAACTAAAATATCAAATATAATAATAAATAAAATAATATTGATAAAAATAAAAAATAAACACCTAAAATTATAAATTAATGTTATTACTAAAGTTCAAACTAAAAAACATATATAAAATATTACTAAAACTAAAATACTTAAAAATTAGAAACACTGTTCATGAAAACTTTAAAATCATATGTATAACTAGCGAGATTCCCCCGCGCTTCGCGCCTTCGCAGCGGGAATTCGATTCGTATCTGTTCGGTTCGTTACGATACCAACACTCGCTATGGTTTACATCAATCGAAACAATAAGACGAATATCAACACCGGTATCAATGTTGTTCAGTTGATATTGGTTTAGTTGGTTTGAGTTCTATGTTTATTTTTTCAGCATTACGATATAAATTTTATTGAAAGCGGATATTGTGTCGTATCGTACTAAATTGAATCGAAACTGGTTTAACAACATATGTGTCGGTACCGGTATTTATTTTTATTGTTTTTTCATCATATTGCTACTATACTGTAATGAACCGAACAATATCGGTACCGGTATGTATTCATTTTTATGGTTACTTGTTTGATAACGAATTTTGTGCTGCTAGTGTTGCGAACCGAAACAAACCAAATAAACAACATCAATTGTGATACCGTATCTAATTTTATTGTTTTTTCTTTCAATAAACCGACAACGTACCGTATCGTACCGATCAACATGGGTACCGGTACTCATATTCATTTTTAGGGTTTCCGATTTTGAAAGTATTTCATTTATACAACTTTGTCTGCAACAATAAATGGATATTGGTACAAGTACCGTGACAATCTGAACCGACCGGTATTGTTCAAACATCATTGTCGGTACCGGTGTCCATTTTGTCGATGTAAAACATGTGTTGATTTCTATAGAGTGCATGTATCATATGAGTATTTGTAACAAATCAAATGTCTACGGTAACATACATTTACAACATACCAGCAAATAACTTGGAATGTTAATATAAGAAATAACTTGGAACAGAAATTATTACTAAAAAATCAAATTGTCGATTCAATGTTTGCGGTAACATACCGTCACAACGCACTCGCAAATAACTTGAAATGTTAAAATAAGAAATAAATATAATTGTGAATTTAGATTTTTCTATAAAGCTAATGAACCCAAATTGTTACTAAAAAAACAAATTGAATAACAACTACTAACAAAAAGAAAAAAAAAACAAAAACTTAAAAAACCATCACTTGCCTATTTATTATTAAAAATACTTACAAAAAATTAATAATTAATATATAACTAAAAAATGAAAAAACAATAACCAAAAAATTATCATTCACTGTTCCTCATCACTTTAAATTCATACATACAAGATTGTATAACTCAGCCAACTCCGACATTCCTATTTCTATACCTTCCTGCTCAATGATGTTTTCCAGGCTATCCAGAACTCTCCACATCATCGGCATGGCCTGTATGTAGCACATGCCGGTGAGTGCAAAGAAGGATTGGGTAAAAGCAGGGAAAGGGTAAGAGAATCCTATCAAGAAAGGGGTGGCCGGAAAAGTGACCCAGGTGTCGGAAACATAGTCACTCTTCAGTGAAGAGTCAAAAGATTTGAAGACAGCCTCCCGCTGGGAAGCAGTGACGGATTCGATCGATTTCGGGATCGGTAAAACGGCAGAGTTCTGCCGAAGGGTTTTTGATAACGCCTTGACTCCTCAAAGGACTATCCTTCTTGGGATCCTTGGTTGGTGAGGATCTGAGAACCATTTTCACCATGGACGCTAAGAGAAAAGGAGATCGGAATAGAAGGATTCAGAGAGAAGGAAGGAGAGTATACCTGATTGATCTCCGGATGAGGATTTAAAGGGAGAGTAACGCTTGAATTTAAATGCCTCTTGGTCCTTATCTCTAACCCAGGATTTATAATGATGAATTTGCAGGTAGTCTTGTCGTTGACGTCAGGATTGCAACGGCTAGTCAGAAGATAACGACTATATTTACGTTAATAAGTTTGTTAGTGATAAGGCAGAAAATGTGACTCATTAAGTTGTATTTTATTCCTCATATTTTGGGGGCAATTGTTAGGGATGGATTTTCCAATGTATGGATCACGGATCCTCAAGTGCAGCCAGGATCACGGATCCTCAGTTCTGTTTGAATTAATGATCCTCAGAAGACGTTGCAGGTTTAAGGATCCAGGATCCTCATTTTTATCCTTACACTAACGGTTGTTTCCACTATATTTGAATTTGTTTTACAGTGGTATTCGCATGGGACTTCGTCTTGCCGAGATTCCAGGAGAATATGCTATATTATTCTGCACGTGCATGGCTTGTATGACCGTTATGGAAGTCGTGGGAAGCTAGCACAATTTGCGGATTGTTAGTTAGTTAGATTATTTCCATTTTTATAAGGGGATAACAAGCTTGATAGTGAGAACAAGTTAGAAAAACACACACTCTCGAGAACTCTCTGCAACTTATTGGCGGTTTCGTATATTTTGCACTCTAGTGATCCTTGTAACAAGCTTGTTATCATCCCGATTTGTAACATTTACTTGTTTAATATAGTTGGTGATCGGTAGTTTCCATCACCCGAGGTTTTTTATGCCGGAGATCATATATTGATCAAGGGTTTTTTCCTCGTATAAATCCTTGTGTCTCTTGTTCATTTCCTTTACAAAGTGTTCATACATTTGTTCATCCATTCAAGCATCACACCTCACAAAATAAGATTTGGTTGCATTATCCTTGTCTGATTTTTGACCAAAACATTCATTAAACACAAAAACACCACTATTAAACTATGTTAAATATATAAATAGACAAGAATGCATTAAAATATAATATGTATTCTTAAATATAATATAAATCGACAAGAATGCATTAAACACAAAAAAACCACTATCAAACTCTGTTAACACTTGTTCCATTTATTATATGAACTAGATTTCTTGAAATCTCGTGTTGCGACGAAACAAAGCAAATTATAATTTAAAACAAACTTTATTTGAAAACGAAGGGTGTTGTTTAGAAAGCCAAACCGTCAGTATCGGTTCGGTTCAGTTCATCATCATATCGTTTTAAGATACCAAATAATACTCTATTTTGAATACAACTCCGTTTTAGTAAAATTTATACTGGAATGTCGAAGAGAAAAATTAAACACAACTACGTACTTAGGTTTTTAGAAAAAGTTAAGGAACATAAATTATTAAAATATTAAATTAAATAATAAAGGAAACATGATTAAACAATAAAAAGGAATGATTAAAATAAAAAAAAAAAAAATGATAAATATGATTTAAAAAAGAAAAATGAATTTTTAAAAACAAAAACTCTAATATGTATATAATTCTTTGATCACTAAAAACGACAACGAAAAGAAAAACAAAATAAAAAAAGCCAAAACACATAAAAAAATAACATGAAAACAAAGAAAAAGAAAAAAAAAGGAAATAGATAAAATGAGAAGAGAAGATGGGTTAAAAATGTGAAAAAGGTGGTGTATATCTAGAATTGAACTTGTGACCTTATTTATACAACTTCAATAAACTAGCTAATAGACCAAACAAAAACTTTGTTCATAGTTTATGTATAGAAAGTATATATATATTAACTATATTTTAAGATGTAAAAAAAATAGTGGGTTGGTCTATCAATTACAAGTACTATTCATCAAGGCTCACTAATAATATATAACTAGATTTTGCCCCTCCCGCGTTGCGGGGTATTAAGCCGAATATTTTTCTCTCATAACATGTACGTCTCTGTTTCGGTTACTTGTACATACTACACATAACACAATCTCAAAAAAATTACATTTAGTCAAACAATTAAATTAAAACATTATCATACTTTTGTTTAAGAAAAACAAAAACGATAAAAAAACAATAATTTTAAACTGGGGGTAAAATTGTAATTTTTCAAGATAAATGAGCGTGTGCTAGGCAGCAGCCTGACACAAATAAAAATTACACCGAGTCAAAACAATTAAAACAAAGCACTACTACAGATTTAAAAAAAAAAAACTAAACCGATGGCATGACTGTAATTTTACAATGGGGGCAAAATCGTAATTTGACTATGAAAGCAAAGGAAAATGATGGCAAAAATGTAAATTTAG
>JARYGA010042375.1:0-28021 GCA_030545235.1 Helianthus tuberosus
GAAGAACTTTGATTGTCTTGGTGAGTTGATTCTCTACTTCGTTTTGGAAGATTTTGAACGTTTCAAAAACTTCATCTTTGTGTCTTAGCAAGTACACATAACCATAACGACTGAAGTCATCGGTAAAAGTTACGAAGTATCTTTCACCATTCCTAGTCATTGGCTTAAAAGGACCACATACATCCGAATGTATGATGCCTAATAAATCTTTTGCCCTTTGGTTTGTGCCACTAAAGGGTTTCTTGGTCATTTTACCTTGTAAACAAGATTCGCATGTATCAAATGAACCAATTTCATTCGTTTCCAAAAGACCATTCTTTTGAAGTGTTTGCATGCGATTTCTGTTTATATGACCAAGACGACAATGCCAAAGATAGGTCTCACTCAAATCTATTTTGAGTTTCTTGGTGTTTGCTTGGTACATCGAATTATCAAATGATGTATTATCATGAACCAATTCATAAATACCATTTGAAGGCGTAGCTTTAAAGTAGAACATGTCATTCATCAAAGCATAAATTTCATTGTTCACAAACTTCAAATCAAATCCATATTGTCTTAAAAGGGAAACAGAAATAATGTTCCTAGTCAAACTAGGAGCATACAAAACATTTTTCAAACATATTTCCAAACCATTTGGAAGTTTTAAAACACAGTCTCCTTGGGCTTCAACTTGAACCTTCGCTCCATTGCCCATGAAGAGACTAGTGTCTCCCTTCTTGTAATGCTTATTTCTTTTGAACCCCTGCAACGAATTGCAAATATGAGTTCCACATCCGGTATCTAATACCCATGTGTTAGAAGAAATAACATTTAGATCAATATGTATCATAAAGATTGTACCTGAGGTTTGCCCTGCATCCCTCTTGTTTTTCAACTCTTTGAGATAGGTTGGACAATTCCTTTTCCAATGCCCTATCTCTCCACACTCAAAGCATGGATCGCTCATGGCAACCTTTGCCTTCTTCTCTTTTGGTTTTGGTGGTTCTGCTTTAGCCTTTCTTTTTCCCTTCCCTTTGACGTGCCCCTTCCCTTTGGCAACATTTGCCTTGGAGTCGGAGTGATGTCCCTTCTTGCCTCCCTCATTGATCGTTAGAACGGGTAAAGCATTTTTACCCATTCCCGCTTCGGCCGTTTTGAGCATTGCATGAAGCTCACCAATGGTCTTGTCCCATCCATTCATGTTATAGTTCATAACAAAGCTCTCAAATTTCTTTGTTAAAGAGTTGAGGATCAAATCCGTAGCCAACTCTTTAGAGACGGGACAATTGAGCCTCTCGAGGCGATCAATGTGGCTTTTCATCTTAAGGACATAAGATGAGACCGATTGGGTTTCCTCCATTCGACATGCATGAAGCGCTCGAACCGTTTCGAAGCGTTCTACCCTTGCTTGTTGTAGGAACATTTCCTTCAATTGGGTAATCATGTCGTATGCCCAATGATGTTCAAAGTCCTTTTGAATCTCGGGAATCATAGTTCCCAACATGAGGCAAGAGGCTTGCATGGAGTCCTCGGTATACTTAACCCAATCATTGTAGGCTTCTACATCTTCCTCGTCAGGTTGATCGAGAATAGGATCGTCCAACACATAGGATATCTTCCCTTGCTTGAGAACAATTCTCAAGTTTCGAAACCAATCCATGAAGTTGTTATGGTTGAGACGATCCTTTTCAAGGATGGTTCTTAGTGATAGGTTACGGACGGTTTGGGTAATCGGGTTTGCATTGTTAGCGGCCATCTACAAAATTTAACAAAGTTCAATTTTAGTATTTTCGATATTATTAAAAATTTTAATCATTAATACCCTTTTAACGTCTCATAGACAATTAATAATTAAAATCTAGAATCCAACGTTACATTTAAATATTGGTTAGGTGACCTTTATCCCATTATTTAAATTAACAAGGTAGTCAACGTTTGACGATTGCAACCCTTTGCAACTTCTAGCTATATGGGATCGGTTAAACATCTTTATGTTTAGTTGGCATGTTTAATCCCATCAACACCTTTTGTTCGCCATGCTTCGGTGACCCTAAGTTCATGGTTTCCAAATTAAGTCGTCCAACTTACACACACGTGTGAGTTTATACACATAAGTGGTTAGGTGACCTTTATCCCACAAACATGGTAAACCCACTTCAAATATACAAGTTTCCTCAAATGTGGTTAGGTGACCTTTATCCCACAAAGAGTTCCAAGTAATTTGAGTGTTGTATAAAAGGATGGTGTTTGACTTGTTTTATAAAAGGGATTTTTTTTATTTTTCAAAATTCTAGTTTAGAAAAATTTTATGTACCATATATTTGCATGCATTCAAATCAATGGTACTTTAGTGAAAACCAATTTTCAAGGTTCTTTTAATAAAACCCATTTTATTATAAAATCATTAATTTTTAATAAAACCTTTTATTAATCGTTTTAATGATTTTGTAAGAACCAATTTTAAGCTTGTTACGGGTTATTAGTTGTTAAGTATGCATATCCAAATATCATCCAAACAACCATAAATAAAATATGACCATACAAGCACACAACACATATGTTAAAAGGTGCATAACCATAGCCAACTATTTTGACCACACTTGTTAGCCGAAACAAGTGTGTCAAAAGGTCCTTCCTAAAGGGTGAAAATGGACACAAAAAAAGTGTCGGTGAACTCCCACTTGATCCCGCATCCAAATGCTTCAAGTCTTCATCTTGTGTTGTGATTTCTTCACTTCTTTGAGCTTCCAAATGTCTTTTAAATTCAGCTCCAAACTCTTTTGGACTTCAAAATGTGTTTTGGTTATCGGGCTAAAATCCCGTTAAGAACTATGAAGTCCTTTATGCCCGAAAATGGCAAAAACCAAAACCACATTTTTGTGTGCATCTTCTTTTACATAAAAGTATCCTAATACATTTTTCTAGTAAAATAAATGCATCTAATCTATTTACTTACATACCAAATGAAAATAAATAAATTACATATTTTTACAAATGGAAGACAAAATAATAATTATTACAACCCATTGAATAATTAAAATCACAAACACAAACATATTCACACAAGGTCATGGCTAGGCTATGAACACCAAAATATATATCCAAATATATATATAAATTTGAAGAGCAAAAATGGTTTCCTTTTATAACCTACATTTTCGGCCAAGAATGAAAAACCGAAAAATGTGGGTTTTTTGTCCAAACAAAATAAATCATCCATATGACATAATTTTTTCAAGATTCCTTTATGCATGTAGGAGGTAAATCTTGAAAAATAAAAGGAGAACCATGGTCAAAACTTTCGGCCATAGGGTTTAACCAAACCCAAAACCCGAAAATTTTAAATCCAATGAAGCATGCACTCATATAAGCGGCTCTAGATGCCATTGATGGGTTTTGTACATGTTTATCAAAGCTAATTTTATCCGAATAAAATTAAAACGCAGCGGAATAAGGATTTAAAACATGTTACTTTACAAGATTTAAAACTCTTTTAAATGCAAAAACCCAAAATCGGATCCATATATGACATACATGCTATCAAAATACAACCATAGGGTGTTTGAGAGTTCAACCTTTCTTTGGAGCAAGGAGATGGAAGATGATGATGAATCTTGAATGGTAGCTTCCAAACGAGAAAGCCTCAAGCTAGTATACCCGAAAGCTCCAACAAACACCTTGAGATTGCTAGGATTTCTACACTTGAAACTCACAAAATCCCTCTAATAATCAGCTCTTGGCCGAAATTTTAGAGAGTTTTTTTAGTTCTTGCAACTTGAAAAACTTGTAGTAACTTATGAGAGAAGGTGTGTTTGAGAGTTCAACATTTCTTTGGAGCAAGGAGATGGAAGATGATGATGAATCTTGAATGGTAGCTTCCAAACGAGAAAGCCTCAAGCTAGTATACCCGAAAGCTCCAACAAACACCTTGAGATTGCTAGGATTTCTACACTTGAAACTCACAAAATCCCTCTAATAATCAGCTCTTGGCCGAAATTTTAGAGAGTTTTTTGAGTTCTTGCAACTTGAAAAACTTGTAGTAACTTATGAGAGAAGGTGTCATCTTTTTATTTATTAATGATGAGAGAAGTTCACCTCCCAATTCACCCAATCAAGAGGGAGCCTTCTTGGAAGATTGCATGTAATTTTATTGGTGAAAACCACCTTGGAACCACCCAAAGTGGACGGCCCACATGGGGTTTTCCCACCCAAAATTTTCAAATTTTATTAAATCAAGTCTTGTATTTTAATTTTATAACTTTTATAAAATTAGACATCCCATGTTTACAAGACTTATGCAATCTTTTAAAATTGTTATTTAACCCATTAAATAACAAAAATAAAATATTCTCTCAAAATAAATTATCCATATAATTTATTAGTTTGTCAAGTGCAATTATTTAGAAAACCAATTTCTAAATATTCTAAGTGTTAATATTTATTTGTTTGATCATATCATAAATAAATATTGTAGGTGTTTGTCTAGCTTGTTATTGGGTATGACCCGACTTGGATCATAACGTACTAGCCACATCAATTTAATATGTGTCTTGGGCATACAGAGTCCAACAATCTCCCACTTGCACAAGATACATAGAAGATTGATGCAAGCAGTAAATGACGCCTAACAACGGTTTACTACCCCTAATACGTATGACGAAGTGCCATTCAATAACATCATCCCCTTCAAGTCCCTTACTTGAACATGATTTAGGTGAATCTATCATTTATCCTTTCGTTACAGATGTCATGTTAAATCCAGAGACACAGTGTGATCATTCTCTGTTGATTTAACTTTAACAGGCCTTAGACATCTTACTCTCAACGAATAAGAGGAACAAATCCCTTCTTGACTACATACGTCTCTCACAATCACCTCGTACCATACCTGAGCTTAGTCTTATGTACTATCTTATTACAGACAGCGAAGAACTAAGTCAAGGTATAATATTTGGTGAATATCAAGACCCAATATGTATCTCAGGTCAGAGGATACTACGATATTCGCCTTTGCTCAAATTTACTTATGATCAATCATAAATGATTCCATGCAGTAACATTTGAGAGCGGGTCAGTCCAATATTTGTATCCCACAAATATCTATTAACTTTGGTAGCAACACTTTGCTCTATATTCATACCTAATGAATATCCACCAATCCAAGTTCATAATAGTCTTACATTCATATTTGTTCCCACAAGTATGATCGACTATGGACCTTTAGAATAATTAATTTATTCACGGATTTAAACATGCTAAAATGGAACATAACTCAAAATACCATAAAAGAGTTAAAATAACAATTGTTCCAATATCCAAATACAAAATAGATCAAATCCAATCACTAGAATACCGAAGTCCTAAGGCACAAGTATGACCCTCATGTTTTGGCCGTTCAAGGAGCTTCGCGAGTGGATCCGTAATGTTTTGATCGGTGTGAACTTTGCGAATACATATCTTTCCTTTTTCAACTTCATCCCTTATGTAGTTGAATCTCCGCTCAATGTGCCTAGTCTTTTGATGTGCACGAGGTTCCTTGATTTGAGCAATCGCACCCTCGTTATCACAAAAGATCTCTAAGGGGTCTTGAATGATAGGGACCACCCCTAGATCAGCAATGAACTTCTTTAACCACGCAGCTTCTTGTGCTGCCAATGAGGCGGCGATGTATTCTGATTCTGTAGTGGACAATGCTACAACATCCTGCTTCGAGCTCTTCCAAGAGACTGCAGCTCCATTCAAAATGAAGACATACCCAGATTGTGATCGAGAACCATCTCGATCAGTTTGGAAACTCGCATCCGTGTAACCTTTTACAACGAGTTCCTCTTCACCAGATCCATATATTAGAAACATATCCTTAGTCCTTCTAAGGTATTTCAATATGCTCTTAACAGCCATCCAATGACTGTTACCTGGATTTTGCTGGTATCTACTTGTCATGCTTAAAGCGCATGACACGTCCGGTCTAGTGCATATCATCGCGTACATTATGGATCCTATAGCAGACGCATATGGGATTCCTTTCATTCTTTCTTGCTCATCCTTTGAGCTTGGACATTGAGTCACATTCAATATTGTCCCCTTTTGAATAGGTACCAAACCTTTCTTAGAGTTCTCCATCTTGAACCTTTTCAAGACTTTGTCAATGTATGCACTTTGGTTTAAACCTATCAAGCGCCTAGATCTATCCCTATAGATCTTTATTCCCAAAATATAGGCAGCTTCTCCAAGATCTTTAATGGAAAAACATCTTCCAAGCCATGCTTTTACACCTTCCATGGTTGGAATGTCATTTCCAAATAGTAGAATGTCATCGACATACAATACTAAGAAAGTGACGGTGCTCCCACTAGCTTTCTTATACACACAAGCTTCATCCCCGTTCTTGATGAACCCAAAATTCCTAATTTCTTCATCAAAACGGTGATTCCAACTTCTCGATGCTTGTTTCAATCCATAGATTGATTTCTTTAACTTGCACACTTTGTTAGGATGTTTTGGATCGACAAAACCTTCAGGCTGAACCATATAGACATCTTCATCAAGATATCCATTGAGGAAAGCCGTTTTGACATCCATTTGCCAAATCTCATAGTCATAATATGCAACTATGGCAAATAATATCCTAATCGACTTTAGCATTGCCACTGGCGAGAAGGTCTCATCATAATCAACCCCTTGAGTTTGAGTGAAACCTTTTGCTACAGCCGTTGGTGGTGGCTGGCAGTGGTGGTGGCCGGTGGTGGTGATGGTGAGTGGTGGCTGGCGGTGGTAGTGGCCGGTGGTGGTGGTGGTGGTGGCCGAAGGTAGTGGTGGCCGGTGAGTGGTGATGGTGAGTGGTGGTGGTGGTGGTGAGAGGTGGTAGTGGTGGTGGTAGCCGATGAGTGGTGGTGGTGAGTAGTGGTGGTGGACGGAGAGTGGTGAGTGGTGGTGGTTAGTAGTGGTGGTGGCCGATGAGTGGTGGTGGTTAGTGGTGGTGGTGGTGGTGACCGGTGGTGGTGGTGGTGAGTAGTGGTGGTGGTTTGTGAGTGGTGGTGGCCTAAAGTTCTTTATAAGTTTAAACAAGTAAATTTTCAACAACTTAACACTCTTATGTTATTTTATTTTCAGATCTAGTTCATATGTATTATGAGTTTTATACTAGTTGCAGAGTTCTGAGATGAGGTTCTACCAAGTAAGTTGTTCCTCTTTTGTCTTGTTTTCACTTTATATTTATATCAGTTCTTGTTGATGTGTGTAATCCGTTTACCTATAACAACTATATGTAGGTTACATATATAGAAAATAAGAGAAATAGAGGAGTTTATACAACAGCCAATATAATACTTTAAAGAATAATTAGTTTATAATCTCTCCTTTCATTTTAACTGATGTAGATAGAGACAAATCATATTGTTTTGTTTTGGTTTTTAGAGTTTATGGGTCATGAAGGACAAAAACAAAATTTTTTTTTTCGGAAAGGTCCCCTAGTTCTATTATCGCTTTGGACCGCTAAAGTACTTTAGCTGGGCCTTGATCTACCAATAGCCTATGATACACCAATTAGGGGTGTTCAAAAAGCTCTAAAAGACGTATGAATTATGAAAAGAGTAGAATGTCAAGGATTCAAGAGAACAAAAAAAAAATTACAAGCTTTGGGATTGAAAAATATTGCTAAAATGATTTTTTGCACTAGAGTTCAATAAATATTTGTTGAAAACTAAAATCTAGGTCGGAGATGAAGTTTTCCTCAAAAGCATTCTAAACTCTACCAAGACTGTAGCAATCCAAATGATCTAGTTGGTGATACAGAGATTGGACTAGAATGGTGTGAGGTAAACGTTCAAGTACCAATAAAAAAGATGAAAACTTGGTAAGACCATATGGTTTATTTTCTACAATTCAAGATTGTATTGGTGCATCCATCGTATGGCCCTATCCATTCATCTCGATATGTATTTGATAAACTTGTGATACAAATAATTTTAATATCATGGAACTTAATGCTTATACATGGATGGTTTATTTGTAGGTAGTCCATGAGGATTGAGGACGCATGATGACTCAAGATTTTATGCTTTTTATTTCTTTAATTGCTTTTAATTTCTTTGTTAAATGTTAAGACTTTATGTTAGATAATGTTATAACTTATTTATGGTTAGTGTTTTTGTTATGAACATGCTTATTTGAAATATAATGAAGTTTTATTTCTTTCATTAGTTGATGTTACACAATAACTATTAGGATGTTATATGTTGATGGTCTGTTTATAAAATTGGTTTTATAATCTTATTTGGGATATTAGAACCATTATTTTGATATTAAAGTAGCTATAACGTTACATCATAAGGGTCCTATAAATTAATTTTTAAGGACGCTTGTATGGGTATCAAAAGATTAAAAGTAGGTAATCACATATTAGAACATTGTAAAAGTGTCATAATATGTTCTTTTTAGGACACTATTTAAGTAGTCTATAGACATATTATGCGACCATAAAATTGGTTTCATAATCTTAGTTGGTATATTAGGACCCTTTTCTTGGTACTAAATTAGCTATAATGTTACATGATAAGGGTCCTATCAATTAATTTTTAAGGACGCTTGTAAGTGTATCAAAAAATTAAAAGTATGTAAGCACATGTTAGAACATCGTAAAAGTGTCCTAATATGTTTTTATTAGGACACTATTTTGGTTGTTCAAAGACATATTACGCGACCATAAAATTGGTTTCATAATCTTATTTGAGATGTTAGGACGCTTTTTTAGTTCCGGGACTTATTACGACCCCTTTACATGAGACGCTTTTACCGTTTGTCCTATTAAATGAAATGTCCTATAAAATAGCATTTTAGGACGGTTTTGCGCGTACTAAAAACCCAGTTTTCTTGTAGTGTTATAAAACCTTGTAGCCATGAATCTTGACAAAAGCGTTTCTTTTGTAAAACCGAGTATTAAATCGATTTAAAAGAAAACATTGTATGGTTTATATCTTTAATTGAAAATCGTTCATGTTTTGTCCAAAACCTTTTGTGCTTGTTGAAGTGATTTGAATAAGGCTATGAGGAGTAATACAACAAAAGCATTTATATATAGGAAGTACCAACGGCGTATCCACCATGCTTTTATCGTATTATACCCGTCTCATTATCTAAATCACTTACCATGTATAAACCAATCGCCTGTGTCATAAGCCAATCGTCCGTGTTATAAACCAATCTTCCGTGTTATAAACCAATCGTCCGTATTATAAATCGATCATCCGTGTTATAAACCAATCATCTTAGTTTTAATTGTGTAAACTGTGGTCGTTTTAGTGAATGCATTCAAACCTGTGATGACTCGTCTAGACCACCAAAGGGTCTCTTTAATTATTCGACTAACAAACCACCAAAGAGTTTGTTAAAAATACAGATTCTATCGTTCCCCAAACTTCCCCACAAACCCTGGAAAATCTGGTAACGATATTGTCAGTCCTATGGTACCATAATGGTCGGCTTGGCCAAAGTTAATGAATGTCATTCGTGTTATGGATAACACACCAACAAGTTTCCCATATTATTGAAAACATAGTGTTATATATAAACCATAGACTTTGTTTTGAAAATAGACTTTGTTTTGAAAACTTGAAAACGGTTTAGCACATATGAGTCACCCTAAAACATTTAGAAAATGTAAAATATGGGAGCTATGTACTCACTTGGATTGTGTGTATGTCTTGTGTAAACAAAGCTCAAGTGTTCAATTGGTTCCTAATGTATCGAATAACTATATGTTAGTGTATCGAGGCTTTAAACAGGAGATCAGATAGAATGAGGTTTTATAATACCAAACAAGTGAAGGATCTCGTGTAATATGGTTTATAAAGCCTTACATTCTGATTGAAAAGAGTTTCTAAGTGCTTTGACCCGTTACGACTTGTTAAAGTGGTTTACGCCACTTTAACGGGTCGTAAGCATAACTATGGGTTCGGATGGTTAAATAAGTCCTATGACGAGTCTAATATGTCAAAACAAGTTTAATTATGTTGCAACATCAGTTTAGATGTCAAAAAAATAGTCTCAGATGCTTAAAACTATTTTATGTGCCATAAGGGCATTTTCGGTAATTTAAAAGTACATATAATCGACTTGTCATATGACTAACCAAATGACATGACCATATGGTATAACCTCAGAGGGTTGTTCCTTATATTACTATGGTTATAAAAATGCACTTGGTCGAATCCTAAGATTGACCAAACGGGTCAGATTCGAAAGTTAAAGCGGTCGCAAACCGCTCGACTTTCGACTATGGAAAAAGCACTAAACTAGAAATGACGAGTTAGACATGTTGAAACATGTCTAATAATATTATTAAACTGATTGTCAAAACTTTAAGTTTTAATACCTGAAAACAGTTTCATTGTAAAATGCACTTTTATGCATTTTTTACTTTTATTTCATAAAAGTTTGACTCGTCATTTAACCTACTAAACGTGGTAATCAAAAGGTGCAAGCGCAAGGGATTAATACCTTTGTGATTACGATCACGTTGCAAAGTTCAATTTGAACTTTGACTTGACCAAAATGGTCAGAACCGACAGTCAAACAAAAAGTCAAACTGTTTGACTTTTGGCTCATAAATAGCCAAAATAATGAAATAGACTAGGAGAGAACACTTACTTGTATTCTAGGAATGATTGGACTAAAGTAGGAGGCTTCCAATTGCTGGAAACAAACTCCAAGAGAAGATAGGAAGAATTTATAAATGAGCAAGTTGAAATGAGCAACTTGATCTTCTATTTATAATGATCAAGAGGCCACCAAATCATGACAAATTCCCATCCAGGTGTTAAGGCAATGCTTAGTGTCCCCTTAGGTGTCCAAAGGAGAGAAGAAGTGGCAAAAATCGCGATTCGGGGGCAAGGGGAATGACAATTGCATTCTTCTATGCTGGGACCTTACGGACCGTAAGGATAGGGTCATTCTTCTATGATAGTTGTCGGTTATCGCACAAAATGCAAGTATAGGCGATTTACGATCTATAACACATAATTGCAAGTATAATTAATATGTCGAAGGTGGTTACAAGTATAATATGATGTATAATAAGTATTGGAATCATTAATTGTTGGTTAATCACATGTATTGCACGTAAACGCGCTGAAAGTCGGTTATTTGCACGTATCGCCATTCATCACATAGTTTCAAATTAGGGTTCGTTGCATGCGATTACAAGTATAAATTGAACATAACAAGTATAAATGATACATAATTGGTATAAATATGACTTTCATTATGATCGGTGTCTCGGATTACAAGGTTTCAAAACGAAATACGATTACAAGGAATACAAGTTTCCAAAAATAGAATTACAAGACAACTTTCTCATTAAAGAAAGTTACGAAAAAGCGGAGCGTTACAACCTTGCCCCTTCCGATAATTGTTACCATGGTTTCTTTTATGGTTTTCTGTTTTGGAAAATAAAAGCTTGCTTTGTGAGCCACCATCATTCCCGACGTACAATCTTACCCGATCCTCAAAGGCCTTTAATCTGCCGATTGCCTCTTCAAAAGGCATGGTCTCAAGATCTTTCGATTGTTCGATTGACGCCACAATCGGCAAGAATTTTATCGGCAACGAATTAAACAGCTTTCGTACCTGTACCTCCGGTTCAAGTGTGGTTCCAAGATTATTGAACTTCCCTTCAATAGCACTAATCTTGGCTGCAAACTCATCTATTGTCTCGGTTTCTTTCATCTTCAACATCTCCAACTCGGACCGTAACACATGGATCCGAGCCTTTTGTACTCTACCTGCTCCCAAGAAACGAACCCGAATGACCTCCCATACTTCATGAGCTCTTGCATGCTTTGCGACTTGCAAAAAATTATATCCTCCGGAAGTGATTGAAAAAGGATCGCCATCGCCGTTTGATTTTTCCAATTATCAACGGCTCCTCCGGTTACCGGGTCGATTGCATCTGCTAACCCGTAAGCGCCCATAATGGTTCGTGCCACTACAGACCATGATTAGTAGTTTGTAGAGGTTAACTTTGGGCATTGAAGGCTAACATTTTGGTGATCACGCACGTTCGCTAATGCGTTGTTGGGTTGCTCTCCTTCAGCCATATTCTTCGCTTCTTGATGTCTTCCTAATCAAAATTCCGTACCAAAAATTCAGCCCATTAATGATGGCTGGTCGGTTTTGGTATAGTTTGGTTAGACACCCAGAACAATTCTCCTTTGATCTTTGAATCAAGAACGACAAACTCTACTCTGGAATTCAATCGGTTATACGCCCCGATTGAATTGCTTCAGGAATCACCTTCGAACCGTGCTCTGATACCAATTGTTGGAGCAACTGATATCAGCGAACACACTTTTATTCAAGGGACAGCTGAGACTCTTTTATTAATGAACTTCAAAAGAAAACTAACTATTACAAATAAACTATTGCTATTTATAAGCTACTAACTTAGAGATTACTCTAACCTATTTGAAATACAATACGACTCCTCTAAAAACGAAAACTATATCTATCTACTAAAATAATTTTCAAAAAATTCTATCTACTAAATTAATTAGATTGCCTTGCCCTCCAAGTTATTGATGAGATAAGGATTAATTTTTCAAACAATTTCAACAACAAAAAAAAAATAAAAAAAAAGATAAAAAAAGAAAAAACATTTCCATTTTACGATATCAGCACATGAGATATTAGCAGCACAAAAAAACATTTCCATTTTACGATATGAGCACATGAGATGTTAGCACAAAAATGGATTGATATAAGCACATCCAACATAATATCAGCGCAACCATAAAAACAAAATGATATAAGCATACCACCGAGAATGATATTATCACTTTCTAATGATTATGGGTTCCGGTTACAAAAAAAAAAAATGATATCAGCACAAACAGAATGAAGCCGCAACTCAAGAAGAAAAACGAAAAAGATGCCCGATATCTCTTATACATGGGTGGTTGAACTTGAAGTGGTTTATTTGTTGTGGCTTGGAATAGCTAGCTATTAGTAGAAACCACTATAAGTTAATGTATACGCATAGTGCTATTTTAGTATTTTATGTTAACACTTGAATAATCAATGTGCTATTATACGCATATGCACTTGTTATTATTTGATCTTATATTTATGTAACCTTGAATCGGTCGACTTTATCGTTTGAATAATCGCTTCGTCTCATAAATCACCAGCTTCATGGCTTGGAAATTTTGGTTCTTCGATTTTTTTTTCAATCCAGATTCTCTTCATCGATCTTCATTAAAAAAATAAGATTATACCCGAATCATTTCATTGAATATTCCAATTTTTCCTTCGATCGTAACATAAAAAATAAAATTATGAAATACCTTCGTTTTATTCTTCATGCTCAACATTTGTAGAATAAAAATCAAGAGGTTGAAGAATATGCAGACGGCAGAAGGACGATCACTTTCAAAAAAAAATGAAAATAAATATGCCTGATTATAGATATTGAGTAAACTGCCATTTTGGTCCCTGTGGTTTGGGCAATTTTACCATTTTAGTCCAAATCTCAAACTTTTTAAATCTGGGTCCCTGTTTTTGTTGCCATTTTAGTCCAAAACTCAAAATATCTCATTTTTTACTGTTTTAAGGTCCTTTTTGGTATTTATCTGCAGGGGTAGTTTGGTCCATTTAATTTTCATTAAATCAATTCCTTTATTAAAAAACCCCAAATATACACCCCTCTCTTCCTTTCTCGTTCCTGCTATACACCACCACCACCAGACCATTTCCACCACCAAACCAATTCCTTAACTTTCTCTCTCTCTCTACAAACTCTCTCTCATATATACAGATCCACTGCCGGCAATGCCGCCATAGCTCCGTCGACCACCTCTCAATCCCGCCACCTGTCATCCTTCCTACAAAGATTATACATTTGTATGTATATACACATACTCCCACCGGCCACCACCACAACCACCATCACCACCACCCACCTGCCACCACCACCCAACCTGCAACCATCAACACCACCATCCACCTGCCAACACAACCATCGTGAAAACCCCTCAAATCCGAAAACCCACAATGAAAAACCCTCAAATCCACCACCGTAACCACCCAAAATCCCCAAATATTCACTAGAAACAAAAACTCAAAATCCCCAAATATTCACTAGAAACTTCATAAAACACCCAAAATCCCCAAATACTCACATTTTCACTTACCAGACGATGTATCCCTATCACCATCTAAAATCTCATCAAAATCACCATCCTTGCAAAAATTCCTACAGCTCGGCAGCAACAGATCGAGAAAACCGGTCGATTTGTAGATTCATAGATGTTGTAGATTAGTGGTTACCCGCTTGAATGATGTAGAGAGATGGGGGCGGTGGTGGTAGATGGGGGCGGTGCCATCGAGCTCATCATCTGCAGGTCGTCGGCTCCACCGAGGGGAGGGAGAGCACTGAGAGAGAGAGAGAGGCCGAGGTGTTTGTGTGTGTGACCAGAATAACAAGGATCAGAGGAGGAGGGCTGTAGTGGGTGTTTGTTGTCGGGTTTACGGCCAGAACCGGCTGTTTTCCGGTGACCAATGAAGAGAGGGAAGAGCAGAGGGTTGTGGTGTGGTGGTTCGTCGGAGGTGTGGCATCGGAGATCCTCGACGGCGAGTCCGGTCGCCGGATCTGAATCTGAGAGAGAGAACATGGTCTGGTTGTGTGTGATGGACTTGAAAAATGTGTGTTAGGGTTTTTAGAATTATCACATGAGTTTATATAATAGGGCTATTGAGTTTAATGAAAATCAGTTGGACAAAAATGCCCCTGCACAAAAAGACAAAATAGGGAGATTGCAACAGTCAAAAAATGGGTTTTTTCAATTTTGGACTAAAATGGCAATAAAAGTGAAACCACAGGGACCCAGATTTAAAAAGTTTGAGATTTGGACTAAAATGGCAAAAGTGCCCAAACCACAGGGACCAAAATGGCAGTTTACTCAGAAATTCAACAAAATCATTTTGGATGTTAATAAGTCTTCTCATAAAAAAAAATTTGAAATTAAATTAGCATGATAGAAGTTGCTATAAAATTGCTTTGAGTGTTAATTACTAAAATAGCCTTTACCTACTATTAGGCCATACCACCTCAATATTAATGGCGCCCGATGGCGCTATACACCATCCCGTCAAGTGGGCTATAGGTTGTACGCCACCGTGCTAACGAGCAAAAAAAGGGTGTGCAGCCCACCTCTTTCCAACCAATAATTTTTTTTTTTGTTTTTAATTTTGTTTAATAGGGATGCTTTAAACCATTGGATGCAAGTTAAAGGGAGTGCTTTAAAGCCTCCCATATGACGTGGCGTCTAGGTGGATCTGACGAGGCGTGATAAAGTCCCTAGAGGCTTTATATCACACCCTCCAGCCTTAGGGGTGATGCCATGTGGCAACGAGTGAATGGTTGTTACTATTTATATGCATAATAAAGTTTGTCTATTATCCTGGTCTTGAAAACTAGAGCTTATGTGACACCCCAGGAAAACCAGGAAAACCATGCAACTTAACTAGCTTCCTCAGTGAGTACGTGCTAAATTTCGGGACGAAATTTCTTTCAACTTGGGGATAATGTGACAACTCGTATTTCAAACCTCTTTGTACTTTGATGTAACCGATGTGAACGTTATGTGATTATGTGAACTTTGATGATCAATGGAATGTTATGTATTATGTTATATGATTATGTGTAATGCATGTATGTATGTATGTATTATGATCACACAAAAACGAACCGATCGCATAACACTTGGCTGGTCGCACAAGCCCATTCGGGCCACACCTTTTGTAACCGAACCAATAGGGCAGCCCAAGGAAGGGTTCAGCCCACCCCTATCTTACACGAAAACATATCCCATCTTAGGGATTAGTTCCTCATAATTCATAACACACACACAAACCCTACTCTCTCTTTCTCTCCTCTCGAAGCCGACGACAACAACATTCCATCTGCCTCGAAGCTTTCTTGATCGGATCAACTCTCGTTCTATTCTTTAACCGGTTAGTGTATTTCCTATTGATTGCATGATAGATGATGTATTGGCTTAACATGTTTTACATGGTGATTTAGGGATGATATGTGTTTCTTTGTAATGTAAATTGATGAGGTTTGATGTTCATGAAAATCGGGTCACATGTGTAGTATATTTAGATCATTGTAGGATTGATAATCGTATGATGTTAAAGATGATGGATGACCGAATGTATGTTTATCGGCTGTGATGTATTCGTATTCGGATGATCGGTTGTGTTAAACTTGTTAGGATGCATGCTAGAAATCCATAACATGAGCCGTGTTAATGTGTGTAAATGATTATGATTGTTGATTGTGTTTTTGAATATCATTAGGGTTCATAGGGAATTGATGATGAAACCCTTGTTTGATCGATTATTGCATGTTTGGAAACTGTTAGTGATGATTTGATTGAATGGAGGAGAATTAGGAAACTGTTAGAAGGAATTGCATGATTTTAGGAAAATCACATAACTGATCGAACAAGGTTGTCGGTCGCACAAGATCAGATCGCACAAGATCTGATCTGAATGTACAAGCGCTGGTCGCACATGACAGTCGCACAAGATTGGTGCAACTGTTTAAGCACATTATACAAGTTAGGACTGCATGATCGCACAAGACTTGTGGATCGCACAAGTCGGTGCCGATCGCACAAGCCTTGGGCCACACACACCGATGTTTGAAGTTGATAAGCTATTGGGCCATCTGGCCCAACTCAGTCTCACAAGTAATTCGAGTCGCACAAGATTGATTATCTGTTTATTATATTGGGCCGTATATATATATATATATATATATATATATATATATATATATATATATATATATATATATATATGTGTGTGTGTGTGTGTGGGCTTTTAATTGTTTGGGCCGGGTATATAATGAATCGCACAACATGTCGTGGATCGCACAACATGTTGGGTCGGAGTGGTTGTTGGGTTTTATTAGTTGTATTGCACAAGACTATTGGGCTAATGAGCTTGTGCGAGCCCAATCATCTGTGTCGCACAAGTTGGACATAATGTGTACTTGACTGATAATATGTTCTACGTGTTTGCCATGATCAATACATGTTCATAACCTGTTAGCTTATGTGTAAACCTACGTGCACTACTTGAACCTAGACCTGACTTGTATGGTAACCATGTTAGGACATGGTTGACCACTTATAGCTCAAGTAACCTTTTCGCTTATCTGCCGAGCTAACCTAAGGTGAGTTCACACTTTCTACAAAGCATGGTAATTCCCGGTGGGTTGGGAATGGGTTAAGGAATATGGATTCCTCGTCCTCCTTGGGTCGGACAATACGGGTTAAGGAATGTAATTCCTCGTCCTCTTGGACAGTTTAAATTTCACTAGACCAAAACTCTATCACGAAGTCCCTCCTTTTATATCGACTTAATCGTCGGGCCAATGGCGAGCGGGTCATTAGTTCGATAGCGCTATTTAGGTCTGACAAGCCTCACACCGTGCCGCAGAGGACGGGCGTGAACTAATGGATCTAGGCACGTAAATGATGATAGACATTGACGCTAAGGGCACATAAACATGACTAAAGTCAGTGGTCGATATGGTAACGAGTCTAGTAGTGTAAACATGGGGTAGCCCCCACGGCTGGATTGCCAGAGTAAATGGGATAAACAAATCACGTTTTCAACTATGGGGTATCCCCCATGGCAAGGGTGCCAGTTAAAGGAAACTATGTTTTTGGAATAACTTAAACAAACACCCAACTGTGAACTCGCTCAACTTTGTTGTTGACTCGTTACTACATGCTTTGGAGGTCACTAGGTTTAGCAGGAGCTTGCATGGGGAAGAGTCGTTGTGGAGCATGGACATTGAGTGTTCATGATGAACTTAAACACTTTTACTTTATGATTTGGGTTTTGAACTGATTGCTTCCGCTGATAACTTAGACTTATTAAATTGTTTTTGGACACCAATTATATTATGTGGTTGAACTTTTAATTACCTAAATATATTATTCAATATGATTGGTGGCTCGATCCTGGTCAGTCACGCCTCCAAGCGGTGATACTCCACGTGTGGATTTTGGGGGTGTGACAGATTGGTATCAGAGCCATTGGTTATAGCGAACTTGGTTTTGAAAAGGGAAAAGCTTTTTGACAAAACCAGACTATAACCGGTACAGTGCTCAACGATCCACAACGACGCTTCACTCCACGTGCAAGACTCAACATTCTAGGTGATATGATTTATGTTTATATTGCCTACTTGCTAGCTACATAGTACATTGCTCATGGTATGCTTAGTTAGTATAACAACTGTTGCTTGAAATCTGTGCGTTTACTCTCTTCTGTCACTTCACATTTACACACATGCGCGACACTTTTCTTACTTGTGCTTTCTTCGATGTGAAGATCATGAGTGGACGAATCAACCTAACTCAAGCCCAGCTAACGACTTTGATTAATGAACAAGTTGCTGTGGCACTTTCAGCCGCCCAGGCAGGAGGTATAACCTGCCATTGTAACTTACTCTAGGATCTTTAGTTCCTACACTCGTAAACCAACACTTGTGCTTAACCTTGTCCCTTCTTACAACCACGACAGGTCAACATGCTCAGCCTCCTGTGTGCACCTTCAAAACTTTTATGGACTGCCGACCTACTACTTTCAACGGCACTGAAGGAGCTGTAGGACTCCTCCACTGGTTTGAGAAACTCGAATCTGTCTTCGAAATGTGTGAATGCCCTGAGGCTCGCAGGGTGAAGTATGCCACTGGTACTCTCGAGGGTGTAGTGCTCACGTGGTGGAACGCTCAGGTCCAAATGCTGGGGTTAGTTGCTGCTAACGCCACCCCATGGAACGATTTCAAGGAATTGATCAAAGAAGAGTACTGTAGTCGTGACGACATTCATAAGCTGGAGGTAGAGTTCTTCAACTTGAAGATGACGGGGTCAGAAATTAAAGCGTACACGAAAAGATCAAACGAGTTGGCTATCTTGTGTCCTACTATGGTAGACCCTCCCATCAAACGTATCGAACTGTACCTCAAAGGTTTAGTGCCTAAGATTCAAAGTCACGTGACCTCAGCTAATCTTGGCACCATTCAGCAAATCATCAAGTTGGCTCATCGTCTCACTGATCAAGCGGTGGAGCAGAACATGTTACCGAAGCGTATTAGTGCTACTACTTCTGACACTCCCAGCGACAACAAGCGTAAATGGGATGGAACTTCAAGCAAAGGTTCAACTTCTGTTCAGTCCCAGCCTCAACAGAGAAGGACTGACGACTACAAGAGCCCTAGTTAGCAATCAACTGGTAGCCAAAGTCAAGGTGGGTACAGGGGAATTCACCCCAAATGCAATCGCTGTAACCTACACCACAGCGGGCCATGCACCAGGAGTAACTGTCATCGGTGCAACAAGCCAGGCCACGCCGCAAAGGATTGCAGAAGTTTACGCCCTGTGAATCAGAATCGTCAGCAACAACAAGCCCCACAAAATCAACGCCAGCAGCAGTAGCAAGGTATCAACAAAGGGTGCTTTCAGTGTGGAGCTGAAGGCCACTTCAAGAGAGATTATCCCCAACTGAACCAGAACAACAACAACAATAATAACAACCAGGGGAATGGAAACAACGGGGGTAACAACGGCAATAGTGCCAGGGGTCGTGTATTCGTTATTGGCCAGGGTGAAGCGAGGAATGATCCCAATGTTGTGATGGGTAAGTTCCTACTGGACGACTTTTATGTTACTGTTTTATTTGATTTGGGTGCCGATACTAGCTACGTGTCCTTAAAAGTTAGTCAAATGCTTAAGCGTACCCCAACACTTTTGAACACCAAGCACACTGTAGAGCTAGCTAATGGTAAAAGTTTAGAGGTCACACACGTAGTCAAGGGTTGTAATCTTGTTCTTGCTGGTCACACCTTCTCTATCGACCTCATTCCTATCGTTCTGGGTAGTTTCGACGTTGTCATTGGGATAGATTGGTTATCCCAACACCAAGCAGAGATTCTTTGCAACGAGAAGATTGTCCGTATTCCTCGTTCAGGTGATGAACCTCTCATGATTCGTGGCGACAAGAGTGGTGCTGTTGTGAGCATCATCTCTTCCTTAAGGCCCAGAAGTGTTTACGAAAGTGCCACGCTACTATTTTAGCTCTCGTTACTGACACCTCGAAGAAAGAGAAGAAGATAGAAGATTATCCGATCGTACGTGACTTTCCTGAGGTGTTCCCTGAGGAATTACCTGGTCTTCCGCCTCATCGACAAGTCGAGTTTCAAATCGAGCTAGCACCTGGAGCAGTGCCCATAGCTCGAGCACCTTATCGTCTAGCTCCATCTGAATTAGAAGAACTATCTGCGCAGCTACAAGAACTCTTGGACAAGGGTTTCATTCGTCCTACTTCTTCGCCCTGGGGAGCTCCAGTGTTATTTGTGAAGAAGAAAGACGGTACCTTCAGAATGTGTATTGACTACCGCGAACTCAACAAGGTGACGGTGAAGAATCGTTATCCTCTTCCACGTATTGATGACCTGTTCGACCAGCTGCAAGGGTCGAGCTACTACTCGAAGATTGATCTGAGATCGGGATATCACCAGCTGAGAGTCCGAGATGAGGACGTACGGGTTAAGGAATATGGATTCCTCGTCCTCTTGGGTAGGACAGTACGGGTTAAGGAATGTAATTCCTCGTCCTCTTGGACAGTTTAAATTTCACTAGACCAAAACTCTATCACGAAGTCCCTCCTTTTATATCGACTTAATCGTCGGGCCAATGGCGAGCGGGTCATTAGTTAGATAGCGCTATTTAGGTCTGACAAGCCTCACACCGTGCCGCAGAGGACGGGCGTGAACTAATGGATCTGGGCACGTCAATGATGATAGACATTGACGCTAAGGGCACATAAACATGACTAAAGTCAGTGGTCGATATGGTAACGAGTCTAGTAGTGTAAACATGGGGTAGCCCCCACGGCTGGATTGCCAGAGTAAATGGGATAAACAAATCACGTTTTCAACTATGGGGTATCCCCCACGGCAAGGGTGCCAGTTAAAGGAAACTATGTTTTTGGAATAACTTAAACAAACACCCAACCAATGTTGTAGAAGGCGCTAGGCGCTAGTCGGGCGGTGAGGTACCGCCTAGGGATTAATCGGGATTAATAGGGATTAATCGGGATTAATCGGAATGGGATTTTTATATGTATTTTTTCAAAATTATATATATATACCCAATAATATAAAAATAATACTTCAAAATTCACATAAATACTTCAAGTTTCAGATAGTATGCTTCGATCTTGACCGATTTTGACCAATTTTGACCGCCTAGGACCGATTTTGACCGATTAATATAGTCCGATTAATCCGATTTTTTACCGCCTAGGACCGATTTTCACCGCCTACGACCGACTTTGACCAAAACCGATTAATTCCACCGACTAGCTTAAAATTAATCAGTAGCCAACCGCCTAGCGCCTAGGCGCCGATTAATCGGCCGCCTAGGCCGATTTCTGCAACAGTGCACCCAACTATGAACTCGCTCAACTTTGTTGTTGACACGTTACTACATGCTTTGCAGGTCACTAGGTTTAGCAGGAGCTTGCATGGGGAAGAGTCGTTGTGGAGCATGGACATTGAGTGTTCATGATGAACTTAAACACTTTTACTTTATGATTTGGGTTTTGAACTGATTGCTTCCGCTGATAACTTAGACTTATTAAATTGTTTTTGGACACCAATTATATTGTGTTGTTGAACTTTTAATTACCTAAATATATTGTTCAATATGATTGGTGGCTCGATCCTAGTCAGTCACGCCTCCAAGCGGTGATACTTCGCGTGTGGATTTTGGGGGTGTGACAGCTTATTTTTTTATGTTTGAGAAATTGGTTAGTCATTAGCTAAGGTAACAACTTTGGTTCTTAAACTTTGCATAGTCATTAGCTAAGGTAACAACTTTAGTTCTTAAACTTTGCAATATGTAAGAATTCTTATTTTTCTTTTTTTTGTAGAAGTCACAAATTGAGATAGCGACTTCAGTAGTACTTTTGTAGATTTCTTTTTCTTCCTTTTATTTTTTAAACTGAAAGTCGATATCTAAACTAGTGAGTTCAACAACAGAAAGGCAAAACCATTCGAACATTCGTCTGAATGTTGCATATTGTAAAGTTCAAGAACCCAAATTCGATACGAGTTTTTATCATCACTTTTTAAACAACCAATTACTAAAAAATACCACAATTTCCTAAGAGATAATTGATGGTCGGCTCAGCCGTAAGATTAAAAAAATAATAACTTTTAAGCCAAACTTCCACTTAGAGCTTCAACCATGTATAAATAAAGAGAACCAACCCCTCATCTCCTATGCAATTGCTTTTCTTCAACTTGTGTACAACTTTGTCATCCCTTGGTGCCAATTGTGGTCACACCCACACCATCAAAAGTCTTAGTTATCAAGCGAACCATATTTCAACTTCCTCAAAACGTGGGTGCCTTCCCTCTTTTGCCATATTTCAACCAAAACCCTATGAACCTTGTTATCTAGCTAACTAGGGTAGTGACAGGGTTTACTACCATACAAGTGTGATTCCTTTTGTCTACATTTACCTTTTTTTGTCCTATAAAACCCTAAACCATCCTCTTCTTCTATCAGTAGCTCATCATGGGATTATATTTCTACACTTATATGCTCATTTTCTTAAGTCTTTACATTCATTGTAGTACCGTCAACTCACGGTCACTTGACCACATTTCACTGGCACCTTCTCTAGCACCCGAACCAGCTCCATCTCCCAAAATTCAATTGAGTCCAAGGGTTTTTGATGTGAGGTCGTTCGGGTCTGTTGGAGACGGTGTGACAGATGACACAGAAGGTTTTAAGATGGCATGGGACTCTGCTTGTCAAAGCGATAAACCATCGATCCTTCTTGTTCCAAAGCATTATAGTTTCTTGATACAGTCCACAATTTTCACTGGAAGTTGTGGAAATAGTGTTGTCTTTCAGGTAATAATGTGAATAGATGCATGTTTTGTATGTTGATGCATGATCATGTGGTTTTGTGTTAAATAGTTGTTCTTTTTTGTGTTTGGTTAGATTGAAGGAACAATAATGGCACCAGATGGACCAAGTGTATGGCCAAAAGGTATGAGCAAGAGACAATGGCTTGTGTTTTATAGGGTAAATGGCATGTCTCTACAAGGTGGTGGAGTTATTGATGGAAAAGGAGAAAAGTGGTGGGATCTTCCTTGCAAACCTCACAAAGTATGGTCTTTTTTCCTATGTTTCCAACATAATATTTAAAAAAAGGAAAAAGTTCATTATTATTATTATTATTATTATTAATTTATAATTATAAGTATTAAATTATTTTTGTGTAAAGTAACCAACTTGAATGGATAGAATTACATGCAAATTGCAATATAATATTTCAACTTTTTAGACATGATTTAAAATAAATACGAAAAACATTGATCGTACTTTTAAGTTGATTATCTTAGATAACTGTGCATGACAATACATTTATAAAGTTCTTAATTAAGTACCAAATAATTTAATATTTTACTAAGAAAGTTATTGATTATTTGACAGGGAGCAAATGGAACAACATTGCCCGGTCCTTGTGATAGCCCCGTTGTAAGTTTAACATTCATATACTTGCTATTTATATATACTACTTTTTATAGAACTTGATATGATATATACATATAGGTTTATATAAGATTTTTTTTTCTATGCCTTAACTACTTGGTAATTATAAGAATGTCACTATGTTCACATAGTGTGTTTACTGATTAAGGAGTATGATCAAATACAAACCATATTTCGTATACAAACTGTAATAACCATTTAAAAATTGTCATGTGTCATCCAACCAATTATAGAGAAATGATAAAATAATAAACTAAATAATTAATTATATTGAATTCCCTATAATCATGCTAAATATTGAATTTCCTATAATGTCATATGTAATGGGGCTTTATAAGGGCCTGAAAGATTTTGATAATGCCCTTACACCATTCATTATGGGTATTATAGGGGCATGAAGAAGGAGGGACATTTCTAGAATAATGCTCAATAAAGAGGAAAAACAAGTAAACTAATAATTGAAAGGGCATTATGCTAACCATTACATGAAGAATTATGACGGTGATGTGGCAAAAAATGTCCCTTAAGGGGCATTAACCATTTCTAGAATAATGTTCAATAAAGAGGAAAAACAAGTAAACTAATAATTGAAAGGGCATTATGCTAACCATTACATGAAGAATTATGATGGTGATGTGGCAAAAAATGTCCCTTAAGGGGCATTAACCATTACCTATGGTCTAATAATGCTAACAAGCAATTAATTCTTTATTTAGATCTTCTTTTTGTTTTCAATGTACTCATATAATTCTTTATGAAGAAAAGTGCCGATATCATTCACATATATGCTAAAATCAATTATCTTGAATAATTTTCTTTTGCTGATATAATTCAAAGGTGCTACTTCTTATGTATATATTGTTTTAGTATGTGCTAATTTAATTTTTTTAAGTGTTAAAATTTATTCTCACGGTTTTTAGGATAAATATGATTTGTATCATAACTAACATCTAGTGATTAATACAACTTTTTTCATGCTATTAATTATTAAAATGATACCTCGTAAAAAGTCATCAATCAAGAAAAAATTGTTATTTTAAAAGTTGTTCTTGTAATTTAGAAGATTGAACATTTTTATAGTACCTGATTCAAACATGACACTATATATATTCTTAGTTAGCAACAAAATATTATAGTACCTGATTCAAACATGACACCATATATATTCTTAGTTAGCAACAAAATAATAACAAAATCTAATTATTTGTTAATGAATTGGCGGAATGCAGACGATTAGGTTTTTCATGAGCACAAATGTTAGTGTTAAAGGAATTAAAGTGAAGAACAGCCCGCAATTCAACTTTCGATTTGACGGGTGTAACGGAGTCCATATAGATTCACTGAATATTAAAGCCCCTTCTCTAAGCCCAAACACTGATGGAATCCATATCGAGAATACGAACGATGTGTCAATATACAATTCACTTATATACAATGGTAATAACTAAACAATATTTAACATTATATATTCAGTTAAATAAACATATATTAAAAGATAATTAGTTAGTAATTAATTTGTGGTCTAAATATGTAGGTGATGATTGTATCTCAATTGGAGCAGGGAGTTATAATGTTGACATAAAGAACGTAACATGTGGTCCGAGCCATGGGATAAGGTAAACATTCCTCACTTTTGTGCCAAACCCATAATAAGCATTATAAAATAACTCTCCATATGCAACTTGTGGCTTAATGGCTTGAGTAGACATTCAACTCTGATTCAACTTTAATATAGATTTCTAATAAAATTTAAACCCTGCGTCTGTTGGAGCAAATCGATAATGCTAAATAATCATTTTTTATTATAGAAAATTAGTTGTATATCTTTTTCTATTTTTGTAGTAGTGGATATACTTAGGTTCCACCACCCATTTATTTGTTTAATGAGTCAACTCTAATACCAATTACCAAAAGTTAACCTTAAACAAATTGAAATTTAAACTAATATTATATATTATTGGTTATTTTTATTTAAGGTGTTCGTGTGACACATTATTATAAAACTTGAATTAGCCTATAATGATTATCTTTAAACATTTGGTGGTGGTAGCTAGCATCTTGGTAAACTATGTGTCGGGGTTTTTCTTTCTTCTTCTTCTTCATTTTTTGGTATAGTATATTTTTTATAAGGGATTAATTCAATGTATAGTATAAGGGATTAATTCAATGTATAGTATATTTTTAATATTATAAGAAATAATCAAGAGTTGCCGTTCACCAAACCAAGAGTTAAACATTATATACTCTTTGATATGTCAATTTATTTTACATACATTTCTTGTATTATGAACTCATGATAGCAAGGGCAATATTATATTATACCTATAACAATTACCAACTCGCATATGAACAGTGACTTCAATTTTTTTTTTTTTTTTTTGTCTTTTTGTCCTTTTGTTTTTTTTTTTTATAGCTTTACTTTTTTTTCCTTTTTAACTTTTTTGGGTCTTTTGTCTTCTTTTTTTTTTTTTTTTTTATTGCATGAATATTGGTTGTCATTTGCATGGCATTGGCTGCTTTTAGTTTTTTCTCTTGCTTCAACTTTTTTGTTTGCTTTCCCTTTTATCTGTTTTAGTTTTTTTTATAGTTTTGTATTCTTTTATACTTTTATAATTTCTTTTATCTTTTGCTTTTTATTTATAGTTTTCTATTCTTTTACCTCTTAACTTTCAATGTTGATACTTACGTGTTTATTTTTTATTTACGTGTTGGTATAAATTAAAATTCATTTGCGTTTAGACATAAATTTTTTTCGCGGAAATGAGTTGGGTCAAATATAATATGTTCTCATCCGTATAATTATGTACGTTTTTAGTTAGTCAATATTTTAACGTAATTTTTTGGAAAATGAATCGGGTCAAATATAATACACTTTCGCGCTTATTTTTATTTATGTTTTCAATTTCTCTACGTTTTAATGTAAATTTTTTTCGAAAACGAGTTGAGTAAAATATAATACGTTTTCATTAGACGGGATAAATTCGAGTCACGTTGCGTTTTGACATCGCCGCAACGCGCCGTAACTATTTTCTTACGTGCTCATTTTATTGCACGTGTCGGTATAAATTCAAGTTGATTTACCGTTCGATGTAATTTGCTTCCAAAATATGTCAACTCAAATATAACACCTTTCTATGCTTATTTTATACACTTTTTTTTTCTTTCTTGCTTTTTTTTCTAGACTTTATTATTTCTATTTCTATATTTTTCTTTATGTTTAATGTTTTACTTTTACGTTCCTTTTTTATTGAAGTTATATTTAAGATAACGTTTAAGTTTTCATTTACAATTAATTTAAAATCAGCCCATATCGCTGTCCAATTTAAATTTATGTTTATGGTTTTCAATCGATGTAAAAGATGTATCAATATTCTTTTGAGTTTATTTCTTTCGGTTGGTTATTATATTGAACCAGAATAGATATCGAACGAAACCCCGCAGCGTAGCGCGGGTAATCTCACTAGTTTACATACAACTATACTTTTAGTATATAAAGATTTTATATTTTCGATAAATTTGCGCTCTTATCGTATTGCACGATCTTTATATATGAAGGGAATGAAGCATGAAAAAACTAATTTAAATGAGAAAACCAAAAAACTAATTTTATTTTGGTGTATTTTTTAGCTTTTTTATAGTTTTTTCATGATGTTCTCCCTAAAAAAATTAAAAAACACAATCAAAAATACCTAAAAAATCTAAAAAAACACACAATTTTTTTTAATTTTTTTTTATAAAAATTCGCTACTTTTCGTCATCAACAAAAAAATTGTGATGATGAAAAGCAACGATTTTTTTTATAAAAAATATTAATTTTTTTTGTATGTTTCTTAGCTTTTTTTAGGTTTTGCGAGGTTTAACTTTATGGTTTAGTTTTTAACATTTAGCTTAGGTATAGGGGGGTAGGTTTTTTTTAAGTTTTTTTTGGGGGTTTAGCTTTATGCTTTAATTTTTAGCATTTAACTTGGGGGGAGGGTTAGGTTTGGGGGGAGGTTAGATTTTTTTAGGTTTTGGGTGGTGGTGTAGTGGGTTTATTTTGTTGTATTCACATTGGTTCTCGCAATAAAGGTGGTTTCTAACGGATCCTTATCATATATATATATAGGGAAAAGTTCATTGGGGAACACTAAAAAAGTGGGGAACAGCGGGGAACCGATTCAAACGAACTTCGATTGGACTCATTCCAGCGGCGTTGGAACCGGCTCGTCGAACCCTAACTAGGATCTCTTAACCCTAAACCTTAAATCCTAACTCCTAAACTCTAAACCCTAAAGCTAAAAAATAAGGCTAAAACCTAAGGTAAATCGTAAAATCTAAACTATAAACACTAAAAGCTAAACCCTAAAGGCTAAACCTAAAGCTAAACCCTAAAGCTAAACCCTAAACCCTAA
>JARYGA010042376.1:0-41609 GCA_030545235.1 Helianthus tuberosus
ATAATTTAAATAAAAAAAATATAAAAGTACCGTGATGACCTTCTCATTTTTTTGACGTTTCGATAGTTGTCTTAGTCAGTATTGACATGTGGATTAAAAGGTACAAGAAGATGATGCTTTAGTGTACAAGTGATTAAAACCCAACGTATTTAGTCATTATCCCAGAATGTTTAATAGCTACAAAATGTCAAGTGATTAAACCCTCATCCTAAACAAAATTATATATAATTAGTTAGTAGTTATACTTTACCCCCTTATAAAAAACTAACTCCCCCCAACCGATTTTTAAACAGTCACAACTTTTTGGTACGTTGATACTTTTTTAAATTACACCATATAAACAATTATTTTATTCTCTTTAATTTGAGTACAATATTGTTATAGTTGAGTTAATTACTGTTTTCGTCCATGTGGTTTGTCAAAAATCACTATTTCAGTCCATTAGTTTAAAAATTGCGATTTCAGTCCCTGTGGTTTACTTTTCATAACCATTTCAGTCCCTGTGATTTCACTTTTGTAACCATTTCAATCCATTATTCTGTAAAGTACAGGGACTGAATTGGTTACGAGGTGGACTGAAATGGTTACGAAAGTGAAACCACAGGGACTGAAATCGCATTTTTTAAACTAATGGACTGAAATAGTGATTTTTGACAAACCACAGGGACGAAAACAGTAATTAACTCGTTATAGTTTTTTTAATTAAAAAATTAATATGTTACATGATTAATAGTGTCTAAGAGTGAGTAACAATTGAATCGTTAACCAAAGACGAACCAAAATCAACCAAAAATTGAGTTAACTGAAAACTGATTAACCAAAACCCGACATTAAATGAATCAAACCAAAACCATCAATCTAACTGAATAAGCCAAACCGATTACCTAAAATGGATTGTTAATAAAATAGACTAATCGATGAACTCAATTTCGGTTGAGAATAATAATCTAACCAACCGAACAATGCACATCGTGGCAATGTCTGTGTTTCCTCCTGCATCATGCGAGTACCTATTGATTATTAACCAAACCGGTTATCGGTGAACAATAACTAAATCGTTAAGCCAAACCAAACTGGAAACAGACGAAACTGAACCGAAATCAACCAAAAACTGAATTACCTGAAATCTGAATTAACAAAAAACTGGTTATCAATTTTTTTGTACTCTTGTTTAACCAAAATTAGCTAAATCGAACCGAATCATTCATATTTTCATATATTTCTAGTTTTTATATCTCCAGTTCATATATTTCATATTTTATTTCTTCATTTCATATATTTATAATTTCATTCATGTATTTTTACCTCAATTTCATACATTTATAAGCAAAAGTTTTAGCCCAAGTTTGGTTTTTGCTATTAAGTGAAATTAAATGAACCATTCTGAAAACCGTCAATCTAACCAAATAAACCGAAGTGAATAACCGAAAACCTGTTGGTTAATAAAATTGACTAACTGATTACTTTGGTTTCGGCTTTTGTTGAGGATAACAACCGACCCTGCCGAACTATGCACAACACAATGTAATGGATTACCCGATTACCTCGCTTTTGATGTATATCTATCACAATAATGCTAAAATAAATATTATATAAATAAGAAATCTAGCACAAACGAGTATCGCAACAATGTGTTGCTCACGCCACATCGCGCGGGCATTCGCTAGTATTTTAATATATAATTTCATAAAATGAATTTTATAAAATTAAAACCATAAATTTCGATATTCAGAATAAACAAACAATACTACTAAAAAATCAAAGTACGAACCAAACTACTAAAATTACTCCAAGATAGCATGATCCATCACCATCAAACGATCATTGTTAGACGTGAGGATTCACTGTCGAATGTGTTGTCTAAAAATTCTTGTGCGTCTCAACTAAAACGTTTACGTCACTTGTACCACTTCCTCTTGAATGGTTATTAGAAAGTCGATTGAAAATCACTTTAATCTTTCCAATGTTTCGTCGTATGTCTCTCTATTTACCCGACATCTTGGAGGTGTTTGGGATTCCTTTTAACCTTTTTACTTTTCCATCTCCTTTTTGAAAAAGTCGTAAATTTTAAATTCTTTTCTCCATTTCAAACCATAAAAACTCCTTCTCAAGTGCATATCCAAACATTACAAAAGTGACTTATTAAATTTTAAGAAGTCAATAAGTTAAATGGAGCTCAAAATAAGCAATCCCAAACACCCACCTTGTCAGGGTTCGGTTCTGGTATTCTCCCTGGCCCATTAAAGTGTCAATTTGATCACGAACCTGTTTTCAAAATTGATTCCCTTTTGACTATTTCCTATTAGGGTGAGCGGGGTGGAAGCGGGGAGTGGGTGGGGTGATGGAGTCACCGCGCAGGAACACCGCTGCCTACTCGCTATTCCCCGCGGTGATTGATCGAATTCGGTGACAAGTTACCGCTTGAAGATATGACCGTTGTATGCTTTTTTTGAACATTAGAGGTGGGGTAACGACTATAATGCCGTTGTGTACTAACAAAAATGATTTCTTATTTAAATACGACATTTACATTTCATTTTTCTCACAACTTAAAACTACAAACTAAAAACCCCTAATACACCGTGAATAAACAAATCAACGGTGATGCCATGAAAAAGAGTTTCGGGATCCGGTTCGAAGCCGAGGGGACGCGGCTCACAAAGTAGGCGAGACGGTTCGAGCGGTCCAAGTGCACCATTTGGTTTAATGTAATGTTTTTTAAATTTTAATTTTACGTATGGTCTTTTTTAATTTTAATTTAATGTGATATTTTTTAAATTTTAATTTAATGTAATGTTTTTTTTTAAATTTAATGTGATTTTATTTGGTTTAAAATATGTTTTAATTATTAATGCATAATTTATAGAAATAAAAAAGAAAAAGAAAAAAATGGACTCCCACGAGAGGACCACCCCTTATGTTTGAGTGCAAGAACGGAGTTGGATAGGGGACTTGACAAGACATGAGGTGATTGGCTGGGTGGAAAGTTTACCACTCACCACGAGGTGATCACCCCTTAAGACCGTGGGGTATGGTGGGGTGAGGGTTTGGGGCATGGGTTGACACGTGGCTTGGGGGGCTTCGCTGGGCTGACCCACATTGAAGACGGTATGGTGGGGGCGGGGGTTTGGGGCGTGGGCAGCCCAAACGGCTATTTTATATTTTTCTAAACAAAAAATTTAAATTTTTTAATGTTTTTTAAATAAAGAAAATTACATAAAAAATTTCTTAATGCTTATATTTTTTCTTTATCTCTTCTCTCGTCTCCAACATTAGTTCCAACTCTTCACCTGATAGGTGATCAATGGGCTGGACTAGAAATTTCATATCATCTCGTCTTTGTTTCAGGGCATCCCTAGCTTCTTTGCTCTTCCGAATTTCGGCCCTTTTTTTGTTGGAATACGTTGAATGTATCTAACTTGCTTGTAATGTCATCCAAAATATTAAAATAAGGGCTACCAAATATTTTAAAATACCTAAAGTTGGATGTTGAGATTGTTGAAGCCGCCTCGCCAATGCAAGTTCTTCATTAACGACCCATCTTTGTTGTTTTCGTTTGACGCTTTCAAGTGCTTTCTCGGCCTCGGTTTTTTTTCTTGTGACTTCTCTTTTTGATGGGTTTGGATGCGGAAGGATCATCGATGGGGGGTTGAGTTTCAGGGACGGTTTCGGTTTGGGAAAGGTTGATGGAGGTTGGTGAAAGGTGGATGGGCGTTTGTGAAAACGGGCTAGGTATAGAATCGTCGGTGTGAGGGAAGTTAGTATACACACGATTTGAGAGATACGATGCGTAACCCGCCATATCGGGCATAGTGGAGTGTATTAAAAATGGACGAGTCATTGGTTGATTGGGTGGTGGGCTAGGATTTTCTTGGAATGCCCACGGGTTCTTCGGTTCAAAACCACGATTATGAGGATTCATTTTTCGTATTGTAGAATGAGAATAGAGATGATTATAGAAGATGTGGGGTGTATTGTAGTTGGATGTGGTAAAAAAAAAGAATAGAAGTGTGAGTTTTATAGTGAAAAAATATTTTTTTTACACATAGCCGTTGGCCAACGGCTAGTTTGATTTGGCCATTGAGAGTCCGCCATGTCATATTGATAGACCCGCCCCACGTCCGACCTTAAACTCCCACCCCTTGGGCCACGCCCAAACCCAAGCCCACCCGGGGTGGTGGCTTGGGCGTTTTCAGCCAACCCACGCCCCAACCCCGCCCCATACCCCACATTCTAAAAACAACAAACATTAAACATTTTGTTGATCCACGTTCGTGACAATGCAATTTCTTTTTCTCCCGACCACCTTTCAATAGTTTTTTCGACGGGCTCAACATCATGTTTTTTTGTGTTTTCTATTTGAAGTGGTTGGTTATTTTTGTTGAACTGTTTCAGGTGTCTATTGAGTTTTGAGAATTATTTCTTATGTGAATTAGGTTTGGTTGAATGTGTCAGATTCAATTACAAGGCCATAAATGTAGTTTTGGTTGAAAATGTTATTATTGAAGACGTTGTTTGGGTTGGGTTGTGTTGTGTTGTGTTGTGGATCTTGGTTCGGCATTTGGTTTTGGTAGAACGAGTTGTTTCGGTGGATTGGAGGGTTTAGAAAACCGAGTTGCTTGGATTCTAAGCATTCATGATTGGAGGTTGGTTAAATATTGTTTGAATTCGCAAGACAAATTGTAGAAAACTAGGTGTTGCCCCGCCCGCGTTGCGGGGCGATAGCCGAATAATGAGCGAGTGTTAGTTAGCTTATTGACACGAAAAACAATTAAATCGAGTAAACCAATTAAAACAAAACACTTTTAAAGTTTTGATTAAAAAAAAAAAACTAAAACAATGGCAATATTGTAATTTTTAACTGAGGGAAAGTTGTATTTTTTTACTGGGGTAAAATCGTAATTTGCCAAAAGCTAAAGTAATGACAGTACTGTAAATTTGACCCAGGGGCAAAATTGTAAATTTTCACAGGGGCAAATTCGTAATTTTGAACTTGGGGTAACAACATAATATAAATTTAAACCAAGGACACAGGCGTAATTTTAAGCTGGAGGCAAAAGCACTATTTTATTTTGAATCGAGGGCAAAATCGTAATTTAGAATTGGGGGCAAAAAAATAATTTTATTTTGAACCGGGAAAAAAACGTAATTTTGATATGAGGGCGAAATCACAACTTTTTAAACGGGGAAAAATCACATTTTTTAACAGAGCGCAAAATCGTAATTTTTAGCTGTGGGCAAAAACAAAATTTTATTTTGAACAGGGGGCGAAAAGGTAATTCTGAGCTGAGGGCAAAACCCCAATTTTATTTTGAATAGAGGGCAAAACCACAAAAGCGTAATTTTATTTTGAGCTGGAGACAAAACCGTAATTTTAAAGAAGGAGAAAACGTGATTTTAGAAGGGATATAAAATAATAAACTGGTTGGTCCAATGGGAGAGTGCCAGGCAAAGTCGTAATTTTGAATTGAGGGCAAGATCGTAATTTTGAGATGGGGACAAAAAACGTAATTTTATTTTGAGCTGAGGGCTAAAACGTAATTTTAAAATGGATATAAAACAATAAACGTGTTGGTCCAATGGGAGAGTGCCAGACAGCTGCCTGTCACTATTCCTCATCTTGTAAATGTATATGTAGTATAATATAATAAAGATTGGAGAATTGTGTGAGTAAAAAATGGTTAAAGGTTTTTTATATGCATAGATTTTAAATATTTTTTTAATGTAGCTAACGGCTACTTTCAAACCTCAATCCACTCCCCCCAACGGCTACTTTCATTTTCACTGTCTCACGCCTATTTACAGACTCACTTTGGGCTAAAGCCCATAGGGAGGCGTATCACACCTCATTGGGCTGACATGGGCAAGGGTGATGACCCATTACACAAGGTCTAAATACATGGGTTATTGTTAATTATTTTAGTGTCTTCTAGGAATCACAAATCAAAGGGCCTTTGGCAAAATAGATTTTGGTAATCCTACACCAATTATCTTACACAACACCAATCATATACACTAAAACAAATGCCATTTAGTGACATGCAAAAAGTGTCACTGAAAAACCAAAAAGTGCCACTAAAGATCCCTATAGAAATGGGTGGCACACAAAAAAGGTGCCACTAGAAGTGCTGACGCTAAAGCCTTTTAGTGGCAGTTTTTCAAAATGCCGCACAAAGCTTTTAGTCTTTTAGTGACACTTTTTTTTGCCATAATAAAAGACTTTTGGGGCACAAGTTTTGTGCCTTTAAAAAGTAATCTTAGTTACATATTCATACTAGCTTTAGTGGCACAAATTTTTGTGTCGGTAAAAATTGGTACTATTGTTAGTAGCCCACAATTTTGCCAAAAAATACATCATTCGCAATATAAAATAAAAGTTAGATAAACTGTAAATATAGAAATCATAATATTAAAACTTCAATAATAAGTTTGATCCAAAACATATTCCAAATCTTCGCAAAACATTGTGTAATAAGTAACATATTCCAGATGTTTACACAATGAGTCTAAACGTTCTTTTGGGTGAGAAGTTCACTGTCATAAAACTTAGCTGCAACTTTTCTCATGATATCTACCCTGCCGTCATCAACCATATAAACAAGCATTAGCAATTATTAAAAAAATAATCTGAAGCCGGCTCATGAGCCTAAACGAGCTCATTATTTATATAATTTTTAATTAGTATATTACACACACAGGGAGAGGATCACGAGAAAATTACATATAAATGAGAAAACTAAAAAAGGCTAAAAAGCATACCAAAACACTAGTAGGAAACGCGCGTGATGCGGCGATGACGACAAAGAAAAAAGCCAGTCCCAGTCTTTTTTTTAATAAACCCTCTATTATCATTTAAGTGTTTACGAGTCAATTCAACAAGGCACATTTTGTACTAAAAAATAACATGTTTCAACCTGAACCCGTGTTAAGCCGCTACCCACCCGTATATCTTGCCACTTCTGGAAATTATTATAAAGCCATGAGTACAATATTTGATCACTGCATTGCCCTTTACCCAAAGAAAGCAACTGAAGCCTGTCAAGTTCATAACTAATTATCATGTTACTCGAGTATACAAGCTACTAACAAAACTTTATCCAGTGAAGCAAATTAGGTCATAAACAACTGAATATACTTTGGGCAATTTTTAAACTGTAGACATCTTGTTTTCAGCTAAAAACTAATATTATCCTTTGAATCCTTTAGAGATAGTTTAACCACTTTTATACATGGATGTAGGTTGCAACAACGTGAAGACTAACGAGTAGAATGGTACCTTTCTTTTCACTATAAATAACACCTGCTTTGGTAAAGCAGCAACTTACATCAAAGAGTTATTTGAAAACCCATAAGATATCTTCATCTATGCCCTGCACATGAACATTTGAAATGGAAACCCACAAGATATCTTCATCTATGCCCTAACTTTTATTAGTCTGACCTATGAAAGGCCCAATTCTTCATAAAGTAGTCAAAATGGCCACCCCTAGTAGGACGTATCAACAGAGCATACATATATTACCCAATTAAAAAAAAAATAGAAGTCAGAATTTGAGGGCCCTCTCTTTAAACTCCACTATCATAAACCTTATGTAATATATTACCAATGCAGTAACAAAGCAAAGAAAACAAAATTCAGATTCATGTTTTGTACTCTTTTTGTAGATAAAACTTTTTACCTATCAACAACAACTTGCACCTGCAAAAAATGTATACAATCACGTTCCCTTAACGCAAAAAGGAAAAGTTAGATAAACAACCCTAACCATAAGAAACCACTTTTACCTATCCACAACTCATTTTAAAAGGTAATATTAGAACGTTGAGTTAATCTTGATCGGTTAAGTCAAAGTCGGGTCCTAGAGCTGGAAACAGGTCAGATATTGGCCAACAAGAGTTTGATTAATTTAGGCACGTGTATAGTAAGTTTGAATGAGTCTGCATGTTTAAGGGTCTATGCGAATGTGTCCCAGTTGTTCGAGTCTATAGGAAGTAGTAGTTTAGTTGGCTATTCTTTAGGAGCAAGTTGTTTATTTCCCATTTAGAAGTTTTAAACTATCAAACGAGCTTCTAACGGTTTTGTTCAAATATTTGGACTATTACTGTCAAAATATTGTTTTTTTTCTAACTTGTGTGCTATATCTATCTATCATTAAATCGGTAATCAAAAGTTTTAAACAGGTCATAGTTGCTTAAACAAATAGATTAATCCTGAAAAAACATATTATCATACTCACAACGCCACACAAAAACCATCTAATTTGGAATGAAGTTCAAAATCATATCTGAATTTGTTCTGATTTAGGTTGTCAATTAATTAACCTAATTCGGAATAAACAACACATAAACCCAAATTGTTACATCAGGAAAGTTAAATTGAGAAGGCTAAGGGAAACGGGGATTGAAAAAACACTAGTACTATCATCAAGAAACAAAACGGAAACACTAGTACAGGACTTAAGGTTGTTGGTTTTTTACCTTTTTCACCGAAAGCATCACTACTGGAACTTGTCGAGTACGGGATACCGTTTAACTCCTATCTGTCATCTGGTTTCATTACTCACAAACACGCCATCATCAAGAACCACTACATATCTGCCGATAAATAAGATATAAGAAGAGTACAATAATTAAAAACCTAGGTGTTTATCACCAACTTTCCACGCCAAGCTACGAATCCGTGAAGCTATACTGATCCAAGCTTGTCCCTAACACAAAAAGCAACAACACTAACTCATTTTCTGCTAGAAAATAGCTAAGCTCAAGAATAACAATTAATGTGCATCCTCTAACATCTAGTTTAACACAAATTAAAAAAAGAGTAACTCTTTTTTGGACATAGGAAAATACACTTGCATTCCACTTTTCTGGACATAGGAAACTACACCTGCATTCATTGTTGGTAATCGAACATGCAAATCACAGGTATGAATATAAAAGAATTGAGAATCAAGAATAATAAACTTGCTTGTATTGAATGAAAAGTGATCGTTACAACTAACATACATGAATCCTATATATATACTATACGAATAGATGCGATGATAGAGACGTGTCTCTTCACGAACGGTTGCGACTCTTGAACTTGTGGTTGAGATTGATCTTGAAGAGGTGTGTCTCCTTGAAACATCGTGTCTCTTGCTTCCTCTCTTGATGGCGCTGATTCCGAACAGGTATGTCTCCAGGAGAGGCGTCCCTTGATTAAGTGTAGGTTACAATCTTTCACTTTGTCGCATCCGGTCCTCGCACTTACTAACTAATCTAATTATAACATAAACTAACTTACTAATTACAGAACGACCCCTATATTTAGTTTAAACATCAATACTCCCCCTTAAACTAAATATAGTTTAATGAAGGTCTTCAACTTGCTTGACTTGCAGTAGCATTGGTTCCTCTTCCAATGCGAGATTGGCTTCTTGTTGCGTGTCTTTCTCCTTTTCTTTCCACTTGGTGCAATCTCTTGCAAAATGACCAAGTTCTCCACAATCATAACATCTGAACTTGCTCTTGTCTTGGTTTCTTGGACCCATATCTTTTCCACGTCCTCTTCCTCCTTTGAAAGATCCTTGTCCTTGACTTCTGCCATAGTTTTGAACACCACGACCCTTTCCACGATGCAAACTTTCAAATTGATTATCTGCACGTGCCATCATGAGTCCTCCTTGATTATTATCTTCTTGCTTGTCTTGACTTTTGAGACGTTCTTCAAAAGCTATTATTCTTCCCACTGCTTCTTCAAATGGCATTTTGTCTATTTCCGAATATTGTTCGATATTTGCCACGATGGGTAGGAACTTCTTTGGAACGGAGATAAGTAACTTCCTTACGAGTTTCTTGTCTTTGATAGTGGTACCGAGAGTTTTAAATTTGGCTTTTATACCACTCAACTTGCTTGCGAAACTGCTTACTGTTTCGTTTTCATCCATCTTTAAAACTTCTAGTTCGCTCCTCAAAGTTTGTAGTCGTGCTTTCTGAACCATATCTGCTCCGAGATAACGAACTTTGATTGCATCCCATACTTCCTTTGCTTTTTCGTACTGAGCAACTTGCATTAAAACATCTTCCGGTAACGTTTGGAAGATAAGTGCTTTCGTTGTGTGTGCCTTCTTTTCATTTATCCCTTCCGTTGAAACAACTGCTTCCCAAAGACTATATGCCTTCAAGATTGTTTCCATCATAACTGCCCATTGGGTGTAATTTGTCTCTTTCAATTTTGGACATTGAAGAGACACGTTCCCTTGCTCGTGGAGTGACGTTGATCCACTTCCTTCTTTTTCTGTCATGCCTCCTTTCTTTCTCGCCTATCTTGCTTGTGATCGGATGATCCTTTTCTTGACCGTGTAGATCAAATTTCTTACTTAGTACTTGCGTCTGGCCAACTTGCTAACCAGGTTCTTACGTTTCTGACCGACTTGCTAATCAGATTTTTTATGTACCCTGACCCACTTGCTAATCAGGTTCTTGCGTTTCTGACCGACTTGCTAATCAGATTTTATGTACCCTGACCCACTTGCTAATCAGGTTCTGACCGACTTGCTGATCAGATTCTTGCTAACTTGCTATTGCGAGTGATAAAAAATATCCAACCAACTTGCTAATTGGACTAAATTTGATCGACCCGCTGTACTTGCTTTTTCTTGCTTTGACCAAGAATGGTCGTTTCTTGCTAGACTGAATCGTGATGATTCAACGTGCTACTTGCTATTTTGAACCAACCGGTTCGGAACTTGCTATTTGAACCAGGAATCGATTTGACTTGCTAGAATCGATACGGGTTCGATTTCTTGCTATACGTATCGTTTATAATTCAAAAATTGACTTGCTTACTTTAAAAAAAACATGTTAATGATCCCCTTTTCAACATAAAAAACTTGATTTCCTTTTTTCTTTTGAAATATAAAACTTTACTTCTTTCTAAAAAACATGAACTGATGATGGGAACCAATTACCTTCCTTTCAATACTAAAATAAGGTTTTTCTAAATTCCTTGAAAAATGAAAAACCAAACAGAATGTTGTTTGACTTTTGCCTTTAATCTCGAAGTATGTAAATAAAGAATTCAAACTTCAATCTTGAGAAGAATAAAGCCTAACCAACAAACGTACTTTGGAAATTGATTCCTATCTTGCGGTTCGATTAAATCAAAAGAAAAAGAAAAAAAACTTACGAAATCGAACACCGTCGATTGGTTCTTGATTGATTCTGATTCTCCGATTCGATTGGCAAACGCAAATAATCGTTTCTTGTTCGTAATCTTGCACTGAGATTTTCTTTCTTGCTTCCCGGATCGATTAACGTGCTCTGATACCAATGTTGGTAATCGAACATGCAAATCACAGGTATGAATATAAAAGAATTGAGAATCAAGAATAATAAACTTGCTTGTATTGAATGAAAAGTGATCGTTACAACTAACATACATGAATCCTATATATATACTATACGAATAGATGCGATGATAGAGACGTGTCTCTTCACGAACGGTTGCGACTCTTGAACTTGTGGTTGAGATTGATCTTGAAGAGGTGTGTCTCCTTGAAACATCGTGTCTCTTGCTTCCTCTCTTGATGGCGCTGATTCCGAACAGGTATGTCTCCAGGAGAGGCGTCCCTTGATTAAGTGTAGGTTACAATCTTTCACTTTGTCGCATCCGGTCCTCGCACTTACTAACTAATCTAATTATAACATAAACTAACTTACTAATTACAGAACGACCCCTATATTTAGTTTAAACATCAATATTCATGTCCTTTTTATCATAATCAACTGATTTGGTCCCTTGAACTCCAGTTAATGCCTTCATCATCTTGCGCCTTTTGAGCCAACTGCTTAAATTCACTGCGAACACAATATTCTGAAATCAACAATGTTAATATATAGTAAATATATACAGATCCGGATATTAGCAAAAAGAAAGATGTAGGTCGTAGGACCAACGCGTGTCCTACTTTTTAACAAGTATAATGTGCAATTACCTTTATTTCCTGGTCATCCGGGCATGAATTAAAGTCAGTCTCATCATGACCAAATGCTTTAGATGTGCCCTCGCCCTCTTTTTGTACCTGAACAAATAACATGTAAACCAATTACAAAGATGAGACAATGAGAACAATCAAATTAAAAGGACGACTAGTAGTAAAGTAAGATAATAGTCAAGCATTTTCTCACATGTGACCTGAAAACGCCGTCATTAATGCTCATGTTTCTTGTAGTGACATGGATCTCCTTTTCTCGATAAAAGGTCTTATGGTTCACTCAAATCATTAACAAAAAATGAATTTATATATAACTTTCACTCAATAGCTATAAACTAGTAAACTACAAATACAAAAAAAAAATAATAATAACAAATAGAGGTCTCTGGAGATAGAGGAATTCTCAGATGATCACAGTAATTCGAACTATCAAATTACCTCAGTAAACGTTTTGGTATTGCTCTGCCATTTTCCTTTAAGAGGAGTAATTAAAAACCCAAATACGAATTCATTCTTTACGGAAGCAGTGAATGTCACGACGTCTGCCCTGAAAACATTGTTTCATCCTGTGAAAAAAAACTGCTTATAAATGTACAAAACATATAAAGAAATATATCACCAATTAGATGATTAAATTCAATACAATTTTACACAAAAAAGATGTAAGCCACAAGTACCAAAGATTAACGACTTCGACTTCTAAAGTTGCATAAAAGGAATCTGTAAAACACAAGTTTCATCAAAATATATTGCCATATAATCATTTATCTAGTAAAGCATGTGAAATAGAAGTTATTTTGGTTGATGCATTTCATTGAGCAATTGGTATGCATCTTCAAACCTTTCACTTTTACAAACTTACAAGAGAGGCTGATTGGAACGTGACATCGATTATTGTAGTCGAAATAATCTAGGAGAACCGATTGCTGGTATGGAATGGCTGCAAACAACTGCGATGACGAATATGAGATGGTTTTGGTTGGCTAAAACAGCACGCCACATGCCTGTTGGAGATATGTGATGGCAAATGGTGGAATCGTGAACTCGATTTGAGGAGAGGGTGAGTCGTTTCTAAGGTGAAAGTAAGGATCGATTACTCGATAAGGATCACAGGACGTAGAAAAAAAACCGTTTTAGGTTATAGAAAGTGGAAGAAGGAGATTAATTTTTTTGGGAGCTGGGAACTAATTTTTTTTAAGTGAGAGGGAAGCTTTAAAGTTTTTTAAAATCTTTTTGAAAGTAAATATTCATATAACACAATTTAGCTTTAGTTAACTCAATAAAAGATATTTTATATAAATTAATAACTAATTTGTCATCATATTATAAAAGTAAATAATGCTGATGCTTTTAGTGGTTACTAATGTCACATAAAAAACATTAATAGAGTTTGATGTACACTCATAACTATAAATTTATAAAAAAAGTAAATAAAAAATGCAATTAAAGAATTTTTACATGAATACTAATACCATGTGAGGAAATTTGACTTTGGTGGAGATTTTAATTTTGTTTAAATTTTAGAGGGAAAGCTAATATGTTAAGAGGGAACAATTTTTTCGATAAATTCTATTATAGGGTTTAGGAGGGAAATAGGAAAAAATTTAAAAGAAATACTCTATAAGTTTTAGTGGCATATGTAAAGTGTCATTAAAAACCTATTGGAAATTTTAGTGGCATACGCAAAATGCCATTAAAAATCTAACTTGGTGGCATAAAGGCTAAATGTCACTAAAAGTGCCTATTAATCAGATGTGGCATACGTAAAGTGCCATTAAAAACATAATTAGTGGCACAAATACTAAATGCCATTGAAAATGTGTGCCACTAAATGGCATTTTTTTTGTAGTGATACGTGTAACCTATTGTTCATCAGGTATGTAGATATACACGGTTAAATGTGTTCTCTAATCTATGGGTATCAACTAATTTCAAATATGTCCTAAATTTGGGAAAATTTAAAAACTAATATCAAACACATGGCCATATTAATCATTATAGAGTTTATTTAACCAGCTAATTCGTATTATGTGCTTATATTGTTTGTTCAATCATTAATTAGATAAGACAAGTACTGGTACAAAGAACGATATTGTATATTTAGGTAAAGAACGAAGTTCTAAGTCCCACATTTTGAACAAATAAGAAGATTTTGTTTGTATAGTGGTTGAATCATCACAACTAATTCGGATGAAACGTTACAACTCTTGGTGAAAAAAATACAATAGTTAGCGGTTATAACCGTTGACTTTTATCATTTATATCAATGAACACTTCAGGAAAAGTTATGTGTATCTGCTACTGCCAAAATTTACAACTTCTCAACACTAGTTATGTTTATGAAATATTTCCTACTTTTTTTTTTGAACGGCAAATTAGGATCACCGACGGACCACTGAAGTATCATTGTGCTACCAGCAGAACCACCCGATCATATCCATCTTCACTAGGCTATAATGCCTATACACCAATTCAGGAGGAAACCCAATAAATCTGGGAAAACCCCCCCTTTTGTGAGAATCGAACCCAGGACCTAATGGTCCCAAAGCCTTATCTCACCACCAAGATGCCACTAGGCTATAATGCCATGGGCTGAAATATTTCCTACTAGTCATGACTAACTTACTACTGATCTCATTTGTCACTGTTCAGTAGTAGCTTACTAGAATCATTCTTATTTGTAAGTCCCAAAACACCATTGTTCCGGAAATTCAAGTATGTTATGGTAATTCGGAACAGGTTCGAAAATCGGAGTCTGTTTGATACCCTTCCTAGGACTTCCTATTATTAGGAGACTATGTATTTGAACCTTTCTCTCAAAAAGATAACCATTTTTTGTATGTGGCGCAGATGAAAGTTACCTTGCTTTTACGTATGATGCCACAAACTTCACCCCGGCACACGAATACGATTATATCATTGTTGGAGGGGGGACTGCTGGTTGTCCGCTAGCCGCCACTTTATCTGAAAACTATTCTGTTCTTCTTCTTGAGCGCGGTGGTGTAGCAGGCTCTGATCCTAATGTTTTATTCGAAACCAACAGTCTAACGAATGTTATTAACGCAAACGACAGAAATTCTACCGCTCAATCTTTTACCTCTGAGGATGGAATACCAAACAATAGAGGAAATGTGTTGGGAGGTAGCAGCATGGTAAATTTTGGAATCTATTCAAGAGGTGACAACTACTTCTATAACGTGTCAGGTATCAAACGGGACATGAAAAATGTTACAAAAGCCTATGAGTGGGTAGAAGATAGTGTTGTCTCGGTTCCAGAACGTTTAAACACTTGGCAAAATTCTACCTTGCATGCTTTGTTGGAATCGGGAGTTCGTCCAGCAAATGGGTTCACCGTTGACCACCTTCGAGGAACCAAAATTACTGGTTCGACATTTGATGGGTCTGGGACGCGACATGGTGCCGTAGAGCTTCTCAACAAAGCGAACCCTAAGAATTTAAAGGTGGTCGTTAAGGCGACCGTTGACCGGGTTATCTTCACACGTTCTAAATTGTCAGGTGACTATGTTCTTCACTTCTAGTTCCCATTTGAACTTAGATTTAAATTCTTGGTTGTTTAAAGGACTATATGTCATGTCTATTAATTATAGTTGTGTTTTCGTTGCTGAATTTTTGCAAACTCGGTTGGTTTCAAAATGCATATTGATATTACATATTGGAATAACTAAATTATATGTTAAATGAAATTATAACTTTGAGGTTGCTATCAACAAGTAACTCATAGATAATTATAAAAACACCAATTTGTCATATGGGTTTTGAAACCAACCTACTTAAAAAAAAAACTAATAATAATAAATTTTGATGCTAGGAAAAAAGGGAAATTATTTAAATAGCCGAGTTGACCAAAAAAAAGATAAGAAAATAGATTTTAAATTTATCGCTTTGTAAATAGGCAATCAAAAAAGAATCAATCAGAGGTAAACAAGTAACTGTCTACCGCAAAGGTGGCGACTTAAAGCCAACATTTCTTTTTTTTTTTAAAGACCAACAACAATTTTATTTCATACCATCTGGTCAACCAACTCTTAGCCAGATGAATCATCAAAATCATACACCAGTTTTAAACAATCATACACCAAAGCTATTTAAGTCAAAGTTACACCAGTTGACCCATGTAATGCTAGAATTTCTTAACTCGACTTTGGAGAAGCCGAAATAAAGCCAAAATTAAACCTGAAAAAGGTATATGGGCCAACACACACCAACTTAATAACTACACAGCTTTATTTTAGCTTATGGTTTAAAGGGGCCGACCCTATTTTAGCTAGCACTAAATAAAGAGGGGCTAAATCTTAGCCGGTTAGCTAAAAACGGTGGCCTTATCTTAGTCGACAAAGGAAAAGAAGGATTCTTTAGCCACCGACTAAGACAACTCCCGCTAACAAAGATTTAGCCCCCTATTATTCTATGCCGGCTAAAATAGATACGACACATTACACATGTAACTATTAAGATTTGTTGTTTTATAGATCCATTGCACTTTTTATTGTTTTTAATGACGACTAAAATTAAGACTCCTTAACTGAATTTGCGTACTTGTCTTTCTTTTATTGTTTTTCTTGGATTGCCTATTTTGCAAACCGACAAATTCAACGCCTATTTTCCTAATTTGTTTGGTTAACTTTCCTGTTATCATGATTTTCCATTAAAAACGATTGTAGACAAATGATTGAGCATTTTAACGATTTCCAGGTGTATCCGCGGTTGGGGTTGTTTACCATGATTTGAATGGAAGGCGTCATGAAGTACATATAAGAAAAAATGGTGAAGTGATATTGAGTGCTGGTGCAATTGGAAGCCCACAACTTTTGCTATTAAGTGGAGTAGGGCCAAGGTCAGATTTATTATCACAGAACATTACTCTGGTTCATGATCAATCTTATGTAGGGCAGTTCATGGCTGATAAACCACGTACAGGAATTTCTCTACTAGTCCCATTCCCATTGGCAGATGTCGGAAGCCGAGTGGTTGGCATCACAGATGCTGGTTCGTATGTCGAGTCCCTCTCGGGTGTGACCCCATTTGATTCTCCAGCAAATCCAATAATTTTCCCCTATCCGTACCCTCCACTGAACTTAAGTGTTATATCGTTTGCTGTGGAGGTCAGTAGACCTCTATCATTTGGGTCACTTAGTTTGAAATCTACTAATGATGTTACAGTTAACCCGAAAGTCCGGTTTAACTACTATTCGAAGCCAGAAGATCTTGTTCAGTGTGCTGATGCTGTGCATGCAACTGACAAAATGTTGAGGACACAAGCAATGGAGCTATACAAGTTTACTAACCGAGATGGTTCAAAGTATTTCCAGTTTATTGGTGTCCCTTTACCCGGAAATCTATCGAATGAGGATTCAGTGAATACATTTTGTCGTCAAACGTTGAGAACATTTTGGCATTTCACTGGTGGATGCTTGGTGAACAAGGTTGTTGATAGTGATTTAAAAGTCACTGGAATTAATGCCTTGAGAATCATTGATAGTTCAGTATTTTCCGATTCACCAGGAACCAATCCTCAGGCAACTGTCATGATGCTAGGCCGGTATATGGGTGTAAAAATACGCAGCGCAAGAGCATAAGATGACCAACACAAATATCATGTAGATTATATGTGGTGCAAAGATATAGTTATGTTGAATAATGAATACAAAATAAAATAAAATATTTTTGTATTAGACACTAGGTTATTCCCTGTGAACTTCAAGGGGTTGGATCATTTAAATTATATATACAAAAAATGTAAAATGAAAAAGATTATCTGAACTTCCCGAGCAGCAAAACTCAATTTATATTAATCTAATTATGTTCTTAAATAAAATAAAAATAAATGTTTTCAAACGTTATATTGTTTTATAATTGTTTTGAATTAACAATTTTAGTTCAGATAAATTTTAACTTAATTGACAAAATTTGTAAAAAAACATGTATTAAACAATGTTTATTGACATAGTAAATGACTCTATATAAATACAATTTGTGTTATAAAAAAATATAAATAGTTGTGTTCTCCTCAATCAATATGTAAAAAAAATGTTTTGAAGTTTATTATATATTAAGTAAGACATTTTTAATAAATAAATTAATTAGTTTTATTATATTAGGTATAATTTAATAAAGAATATATATATATATATATATATATATATATATATATATATATATATATATTCAAAAATGAAATCTTAATTAAATTTGAAAATCATTGGTAAATAAGTAATATTTTTGAAGTTGTAATTTTAGTAAGAAGTAATTTTTGTTTATTTTGGAAATCCATTATTGTTTAACCGATTATTTGTGCCTTATTTTGAGAAAAGTAGGTTATATCCATTTACTATAAACACGGCAGATTATAAATGTTATATGTGGTGCAAAAATATAGTTATGTTGAATAATAAATACAAAATAAATTAAAACATTTTTATATTAGACATGTTCGATAAACACTCACTTAAACAAAACTCAAATGAAACAGATTATCGTGTATCATTTGTTATCTGAGCTTTTTTGTTGATTTTAGCATGTGGAACTAAATTACTATTTTTGTTATTTTCACCGAAACACTATAACTTAATAAATACACAATTCCGAATTAATAATCATTGTTATTTAAATTTAATTTTTACTTTGCCCTGTTTTCTTACTCGTTTCCTACTTTCTCAATATTGCTCGTACTAGTCAATCAATTAGACTCTTTTCACCATATTAACCTTTTGAACCGATTGGCTCTTGCCATTTCTATTTCCATACTTTGGCATCCTGTTGAAACTCTTTGCTCATGTTGGGTTTATAGAATTCGTTGGAATTGAATGAAGACAGGTAAAAATTACATTATAAAAATGTGTCTGGTTGGTGAATGAAAGAATTAGAATTGGATGTTTTGTCTCCGATCAATGAAATTCAGACCACACCCCATCAAGTTGTAAACAAGGGAATGTGACGAGCGTATATCATAACACATTAATACAACATAAACACTAAAAATGTGTTTATTCAGATTGTGTCGGGACATACGTTCTATATGTAAACAAATAGACACATAAGTCTCAATGCAAATCTCTAAACATGTCCAAGTCTATTGCTAACTTACTTGTAATCACATGAAAAACCATGCTAAAACGTCAATTATAAATTAGTGAACAACTTTATTATTTACTCAACTACCTTGCACATCTTCCTATATAATAAAGCAAAAGTTAAGTAGGTCACGTGTCATCACCTCAAACCTCCCCCCTTTCTTCTTCCCACGTGTCATGTTCTCCTGATTTTTTTTTCACAACTCCTTCAGTATTCCAAGAATTCAAAATTCAAAAGCCAACACACTTTCTCTCTCTTAATGCCGGTGCCGCTCTTTCATTTGTAAACCCTAATTTTGGGGCAGCAAATCGGGTGTAGCAACATCAGTCTTCAGTCCCCTTTGTCTCTCTCACCTTCTCTCTCTCGGGCGACTCAAGAACATCATCCCCCTTTGTCTCTCACATCTAACACTTGATTCCAAATGTTGAGCAAGTAAAGGGTGTAGCAACATCAGTCCCCATCAATACCATCTACCGTCGGATTTCATATAGATTTGTAGGCGGATATGTTCAACAGTGATGATTTGGGTTCTGATTTGTGACTGCAAGGTTTGATAAGTGGAGATTCCGGTGGTGGAAGCTTTAAAGATCGACATTGACAAAGGCGGTTAGGGTTCCGGCCACGAAACCGGCTTTCTGGGGTTTAATCGTTGATGTTCATCATTCAGTAACAACATTGGTTCATGCATATTTTATAAAATTCCATTAAACTTGCAAACCCTAATTTTGTTCTATTTTACTCTGCGTCTCTGCCCAGATTTTCTCTTTGCTTTGGAGATACTGTTCAACAGATCGTAAGTCTTCAATTTCATAGTCCTTTTTGTGATTTATTTCATTTAGTTTTTTTTAGATCCTGAACACTCAGATCTTGAACAAAACCACAGATAGAAACCCACCACACCATCTTTTAGTTTTTTCGTGGGGTGAAGAACAAAAAAAAAAAAACTGGATTTTCTTTCGTCTGTTTTCTTGATATTTATGCCATTGTTGTTAATTTAATTAGGGCTTAAAAAGAGTTTTAAGTTTGATTAATCCTCCCTTTCCTTTTATACATTGAGTTTATACATATTGACTACCCGATGTATCTACATGTTTATGTTTGCAAGTTTTTTTTATTTCCCCTGTTTTATTCATCACATACATAACATTTAATCAAATCATTTCCTAAAATTTAACTAAAACTATTATATGGTTTGTGTATATGTTTCGGCTAATCATGTGTTTTTTTAATTTAAATTTAAGTATAAGTTATTCAACTTTGTTCAACTTAATTATGTTAAGTGGAACACATTTGCTAATTTGTTTTTAACTTGATTTCAGATTCACTATAGAAGCATGTCCGGATCTGATAGGTTTATTTACAAGCCCATTCAAGAATTTTACAAGCCAATTTCTGATAGGTTTATTTACAATGCTATTTGACACTTCGCTTTTACCTTTATTTGAGTTTTTCGGATTTGATTGTTCGGTGTGCAGATGGCAATTTCATCAATGTGCGAGCGAAGGAGATGCTTCAACTTTGTTTCATAAAGATAGAGAGCTCGGCGATCAGAGATAATGTTATGATGGGAACATCATCTGAGGTATAGTTATAAAATATACACATGAACTGAAAGGGGGTGTCTGGATTTGTGTTATGGAAGTGATTATATATATTTCAGCAAGCATATTCTGACAATTAGATATAAGCATATGGGTTGTGGATAGTGTACATAATTAGTAAATAGTAATTTATGATAAAACTTAACAGTGAGCCATTTTGAACCGTTATCGTTTCTCCCGATTTGCTGCCCGAAACACAGAATTATCTGTCTAAAAAGGCTAGCGAGTCAACCCGGTTAAATTATCTGTCTAAACGGGTAGCTTTCGATTTGAGAAGTTTGGAAATAGGTGGCTTCGTGGCTGCAGATGCCACTTCCTTCTGGTCTGATTTCAGTTTCAGGGTTGCTAAGGTTTGTTGCCAGGGGTGTGAATTTCTAACACGACACGAAAACCCGACACGAACCGAACATGAAATTTCTACCTGTCGGGTTTGCGGGTTGACCCGTTTAGTTTTATCATATAAAATTTAGGGTATATTCTGCCCATATATATAGTTAAGGTTTATATTTAAAATTAAGATTTAATGTAAATCTCATATATTCATATATAGATTGGCCAAGTTACATCAATATCGCAGGTAAGCGAGCAACAAGTTGCGCCGCTGCCCCTTTCTGAATAACAAACCCTAGCCTATTAAAGACAAACCACTGCCCCCTGTTGATGAGCAACTGCTGTAAATGTGGACAACAAATTGTATTGGACGGACTTTGAAATTAATTAAGTCATTTTGCAGATTTCTATAATTCGACGTTTGGGTTTCCATCTATTTTCTCTTCACCGCCAGCGTTTTCCACTATAAATGCTACCATTCAGCAACTCTTCACTCTGCAATCTTCCTTCTTCTTTACATAAACAGTTAGTTTAAACTTCAGTTTCGTATTTATATAGAGTTTTTTTGTTCCCTTTGCTTGAATCTTGTTGTTATTGTTTATATTTAAGTTATTTACATGATTCTCATTTTTGATTTATCCTCTTGCATTTCGATTTTGGCTTTAGATCCATGGTCCTACTTGTCATTGTTTGTGTTCATGATATATACATTGTTGTCATGTTCTTCATGTATATATATTTAATTAAAAAGGTAATTTTCTTGGCAAACGTGTTTGTAAAGAGATTTTTTTATAGTTATTGGCATTAAAGTTTAGCATTTTAGAGTATTGATTAATTGTCTGTCCTATAAGAGTTTAGACTTGGATATGATATTATCTTGAATAAAGTCCTTTTTTTTAAACTAATGTTTTTTTGTGTTGTTTGTATATTTTCTTAAACAACAATTAATGTGATATTTTAGCAATAATGTAATATGTGATTCTTTGCAGATTTTGGAATGGAGAATCCTACCAATGGACCATTGATTGTTGATGATACCGTGACATCATCTGTAGCTGCAAGGAGGAGAAATTTGAGTTATGTTTGGAGTCATTTCGAAATGTTATAAGCAAAATCAGGAGAAAAGTTGAGTTGTAAATGCAAAAAATGTGAAATGAAATTAAAAGTTTCAAGCAAAATTGGCATCAGCAGTCAAAAAAGACACTTACAAAAGTGTTAAAATAATAACTAAAGAAGCTCGGATGTGAAGAAATGTGAAAACAAAAGATGTCGTTATGACACTTGCTATGTATTTATTTTGTGGGTTTTTTGACATTTCTTTTTAGAAATTTTGCTTTAGACTTTTTTGTATCACTTGATAATACATTGTATGAGGATGTGCTTTGAAACAATACTAAATACTTACTGTTACATCTCTTGTTTTTGCTGTTACTTTTTAATTTTAAAAATAATATAAGAAAATTAACAAAAAAACTTAGGATAAACGGGTCGTGTTCGGGTCAACCCGTGAATATTCGTGTCGTATTCGGGTTCATGTGTCTGACATGATTTTCGGGTTCAGGTTCGTGTAAAAATTTTGGGTTCAGGTCGGGTTGGACCTATCAACCCGCGAACCCGACCCGACTAGCACACCTATTTGTTGCTGAGATTAAGGCCTGCAAAATGAAGGAAAAAGCTTGGGAATAAGTGTCTTTATTAACGTTTTGGAGGCTATGGCTCAATCGAAATGACAAGGTATATAGAGGGGTTATGCCTCCCCTCAAAAGATGATAGGTGAGATTAAGGAAACTTCGTACTCATGGATTCAAAATAGAACCAAATGGAGGCACATGGAATGGAACGCATGCAACACAAATTTTGGTAATCACCTTTTTGTGTAATGCTTTAGATCTATTTTTTTGTTTTTTTTTTTTTTTTTTTGTTTTTGGTGTATTCTTTGTATGTTGCTACCCTTAGCTTCTTGCTATGGGTCAGTTCGTTGTGTTAATAAAAGCCCAGTTATGTCAGTAAAAGAAAAGCAAATAGTCCCTATAGCGGGTTACGGCGAATATGGTTGTAAAGTAGAAGTGCTTCTTTGGGTGTGCCATCAGAGATGTGATATTGAATAACAGTAGGGATGAGCATGGTACTGGTACCGTATTGAACCGGTACCGGTACCGGAAAACACCCGTAGCAAAATTCCTCAAACTGGGTACCGGTACCAAAATATTCGGTACGGTACCGGTATGGTACCAGTATTTGAAGGTAAAATTCGATATTTTACCGGTACCGTACCGGACCTAGCTCATGTTACTTTCCGTAAATAAGATTGTAAATGTAACATTATTTGTTTTATTTCTTGATTTTTTTATACACAACTTATAAAGAAAACTTTAGACCTAATGATACAATCCAGTTTGTTAGTAATGTATGTAACATACCACTTTATTTGTATTAATTTGATATATAGACTTATGATTAATGTAATTTAAATTTTCCTACCCGGGAAGTTCTCGGGTGATAAATATATTATTTTCCCACACATCGTACATGATAAAAAATTTCTACATTAGTTGTTTACGTCATTTAAATAGTACAACCCGGGAAGCTCCCGGGTGATAACCTAGTAAATATTAAAGGGAGAAAAATTCTCGACTTAGGGTATGTTTGGCAAAAGTAGCTGGTGACTGATAGTTGGAAGATGATAGCTGGTGGTTGGAAGCTGGAAACTTGTAGCTGGTAGCTAGTAGCTGCAGGTTTTTAGATATATATTGTGTTTGGCAGAGTAGCTCAAGCTTTTAAAAAAAATGGCCATAACTAAAAATGTAAAAAGTTTGTGCATTAAAAGGTTCATTATCTTTAGATGTTAAAATAGTCATGTTTTCCCTAAAAGCTTATGGCTCCTTCTAAACGCTACTAGTAGGAGCGTTCAACCAAAAGTTTCAAGCTCTTAACCAAAAAGCTTCAAGTTCCTTCAACCAAACAAGACTTTTTATTGAGTATAAGTTTTTTCTTATAAGCTTAAAGTTAAAAGCTCCTAAAAGCCCCATGCTAAACATACCCTTAATAGTATAATTTTTTTTTTCAAAATAATATCGTATAAAATGTTTTGGACGTTGAAATTTAACGGGGGAACTTAATTTAATGAGGGGCAATAGTTTACTCAACTACCTTGCGTATAAATATTTAATGCGTCATGTGTCTTCTTCTCATTACTTCTTACGATTACGATTTTTAGGTTAAGACTATTATATATTGAAAACAACCCTTACAGGATATATATTTGTTTAATTTAGAACATGTTTTTTTGTTATCCGTTGTGTACCATTCACTAATTTATAATTAATGGGTTTCAATTAATTTTGAGGCGACAATTTTTTTAACACAAAATATTCCTTATAATAAGCACTAGTAATATTACCCGCAGACGATGCGCAGCGGTTCGTTCCACATGTGCATCGATTATCGTGAGTTTAACAAACTCATAGTCAAAAACCATTATCATCTCCCTCGAATCGATGATCTCTTTGATCAACTCCAAGGCGCAACATGATTTTCTAAGATTGATCTTCGATTTGGCTATCACCAACTTCGTGTTCTCGAAGAGGACATCCCCAAAACCGCATTTCGCACTCGCTATGGTCACTACGAGTTTGTGGTCATGCCCTTTTGTAACAACCCGCACTTTTGTGCGTTGTTACTACTCGATATACTCGTTGCGCCTAGCACCAGAGATTCGGATCATAATGTAACTATATCGCATACATCGCTATTCGAATGATAACCGCATATTTTCGCAATACATTATCACTACAACACATCACAAACACTAACACTCACGATGACATTGAGTGAGGACCTATTCTACTCTCCTCGGTAGTCGTGATGTGTCGAAACGCAGACAATTAACGCTAACAAAGACTCTCGGGTGAGTGCTACAGCACCAATCGTCGTGACGATGATGACGATACGAGTGAATGGTACCCCGTCAGCCATTGTGGCACAACAGACAATAACGTTCAAGGTGACATCGAGAAAGGACCTATACTACCCTCCTTGATGGCCGAGAAACGTCGCTAATAATCGCACACTCGAAACGAAAACCGATTGTTATATCGAAACTTTGGAATATGGATACGTAAATACGACCCCTAGTGATATATACACATATATAATAATAATATAAATTAACTATAGAAAGCGCGTACTCCAAAAACTATCGCAACGCTCGAAAACGGAAGAAATCCCCCGCGCCGGAGTGGCCTTCCGAATGGACAGCCTCATCCGAACGGATGGGCCATCCGAACGGGTAGCCATCCGAACGGATAGGCCATCCGACCCAGTAACCCCAACTTCCACTTTTGCCTATAAATAGCATGTCACATCACTGTTCAAGTGATGTGACAGCTCCCACTCGACCAAGCACGCTCTAGGACCCTTTTCTCTCGATTCCTCGCGATTCCGGTAAGATTTCAACCTAGAACTTGTACTTCTATGATCTATATTCAATTCTACTTCATTTTGTCTTTCAAAACTCAATTTCTAACCGTGAAATCTACTAATTTGAGGTGTTTTAAGGTGATGTCACCAAGAGTTCATATGAACTTCAAGTTGTGACCTCATCCCACCATAAACGCCTCAGATCTGGGTGATTTCCACATGTTTTGCTAACAAATCTCACCTAAATCTATGTATTTAACCAAGGAACTGTGCGATTTCGAGTTAACCATGAGAAACCGTCAAGAATGGCCAAATCTGATGGAACGGGGTGATTCCGGGCAGTTAGAATGGGTCGGAACTGATGGAATTTCATTTGTTAACACGAAATCACACCGTCCCAGTAAAACCGCACGTATTCCTACCAAAAACACTCAAAAACGACTGATCGGAACGATAAAACAGACGCGTCATCCGACTGGATAACATGTCATACGAACGGACCACATGTCATCCGACCGGATCACATGTCATCCGATCGGATAGCATGTCATCCGATCGGATAGCATGTCACCCGATCGGATAGCATGTCATCCGACCAGATGACTATCATCTGACCCAATCAACCGCCATCCGATCGGACAGCATATCATCCGATCGGATAATAGGCCACCCGACCGGACCAAGTGTCATCCGATCCAACTCCAGTCATCCGATCGAATGTCAAAATGAACGAACCAATAGTCATCCGACCGGATGGGGTCATCCGACCGGATGGGGTCATCCGACCGGATGAGCACCATCCGACTGGATAACTGTCATTTTGATACTATTCCCGGTTAACCGTGCATCGTTTACTATATCATTCGATGATTAACGCAGACGTACTCGCAACCGATCCAATCAAGTTGTATTCTCGCTAAATACGCACTGTGAGTATACTTGAACCCTTTTTAATCGCATTTTGGGTGTAACTTACGTTTCTAGCAAATCGAACTTATCAAACGAATTATTCAATCAATCGAATTATCACTTGCGAATAACTGTTATGCATAGATATACATGATGCTAGTTGCACATGTGCTAGGGCTTATACTTGCGACGTCCCACCACGACTAGTATAGTACTATTACGCCCGACGGGGTCTAGTTTTCCATCGCATATTCGAGCATCGAGGACTTAGTTGGTAGTATCAGTCTTGGGAGTATATATGTCGTGTGTTACGTTTATGCATGTGGAAATTCGCAAAACTTTTTATCTATTACGCTATACGTATCAAACCTGTATACTCGCCAATACTTTTGTATTGACAAATATTTTAACGTATGTTGCAGGTTAAATCGCAGGCTATATCAAATCAAGTTAGGAAGTCTAGAAACTCAACTAAAATCTAGGTTGTCGGATTTGTATTGTTCAAGAGGACAAGAAATCTGTGATAACTTATGTGATTGTATTGTTTGTTAGTATGGGATAACGAATGTATTAAATATTATCGCAATATAGTTGTTATGGATTCTCTTGAGCAATCTGATTCGCCTAGTGCCGCGCCCCAATGATTCCGCCATCGGTTGGGGTGTGACAGATTGGTATCAGAGCCATAACTATAGGGAATTAGGCCAGACTCGACCTAGTCCGGGTCGATGTCTTAGAAATTGACCTAGTCTATAGTCTAAGTACCAACAGGCCGACTCATACGAACCAGTAAGGTTTGTATTGGGCCTACTTTATACTCTCGATCGAAATTGCTAAAAGCTACCACTTGTGTGAACACCGCGTACTACAACTTCACACGAAGAAGCCTTTCCTAAGGCTGGAATACTACTTAGCCTTTCCTAAGGTTGACACAATACACATGTTTCGAAAATACTCGCATAACAAAACCGAGTGATCCAGTCGAGATCAGGTGTGGAAACCAAGAACTCTCGACGAGGTCGCTCACTCAGCGCATTTATCTAGCACGAGAACCTTTCATCGAGTTAGGATTGACATCCACATCTTGACGAAAGTCTCCATTTTGAAATCTAGTGGAACTCACGAATTTATTCGAAGAGCATAACCACAATTAGGAACAAAGTTGTTAAGCCTGGGGTGAAACCCGTACCTTAACAAGCCGTTCCACTCTCTATAAACTGGTTTTCAAAAAGCTCTCACCAAGGACTCGACTATCACGATAACTCGAGCCATGCGATGACTAGGAAGAGGAATGCCATGAGCTGCATCCCAGTGGAAGCATGAAGTCTTCTAGGTCAACGCGCGTGCACGAACTTGTTGAATATAGTTGGGTTACCTTGGGTAGTCGACGCCTAAACACCCAAGGCATTCTATCATACGACCCACCGATCTTACAAATGGTTGGAACTTAATTACGTTTTGAAACTTTACGCTTTATCGATTTCTCGATTTAACGATTTTCCACTCCCTGCTTTATAAACGCACAATTCGCACAGCCATCGCAATCTAAAACGAAACCCGAATGTTCGCAACAAAACTAGTGCATAATCTATCGCCTTCGCTCTCGCTTTCTCACCTCGACGCATCCTCGCATATTCTAAATCAACCTGTATGTGTATGATTACAAATTACAATTATATAAATACATATAAATACGTATAAACAAACAAGTCATTGTGTGAGAACTTAGGAATTTCATGTCTCCTATGTGGCTCCTATGTGATTCGCATTACTATTATACTATCGCATCAAGTTTTGAACGCGCTCAATCGCATCGCAAAACTCAAAAATCATTATGATCGAATCTCATTCCAAGTCTCTTCCTGTCTAGATGCCTTCCAACGACTCTACCTCGAGACGAACAGCTAGGAGAAGAGCCAAACGAAGCGCCGATAAGAGGATTGCATCACTTGTGACCAAGGAAGTGGTCAAGCTCATTCCTCAAATTGCCGCTCTAGTGCACTCTCTCAGCAACTCTCGAGCCTCGGAAGACTCCAAGACGGAAGTGCCGCAATCTGCTTTTCTTTACAAACACTTCAAAGCCTGTGACCCGATGGAATTCACGGGTGAAGGAGGTGTGACTCAACTACTCCAGTGGTTCGATTCTATCGAAGTTACCCTTCGTCAAAGTGGGTGTCCCGATAGTTTCCGTACTACTTGCGCTACTGGAGTATTTCAATCACGAGCACTCGACTGGTGGACCGCCGAACGTAACAAACGTGGGATCTCCGCAGCTTACGCTCTCTCTTGGAATGAGCTGAAAGAGCTCATGAAGAAAGAATAATGTCATCCTCACGAAATTCAGAAGCTGGAAGACGAATTCTGGAAAATCAAGCAAGTCGAAAGTGACAACGCTGGCTACACCGCAAGGTTCAAACAGCTTAGCATAATCTGCCCAAGTCAAGTCAACACTTCAGAAAAAGCCATTTCGAAGTACATTCGCGGCTTGCCTGAGTGTGTGAGTGATTTTGTCGAAGCTGCAAGACCTGCTACCATCGAAGAAACCTACCGCTTAGCCGCAGAAATCAACAACAAACGACTCATGGAAGGGTTCTTCTCAAAGAATCCTGTCAAGCAAGCTTATCAAGCAATCGCCATTAATTCTTCAGGCGATCCTGTTGACGATTCTCCTGACGAATCTGTTGACGATTCTCATGATGAATCTGCTGACGATTCTTCTGACGAATCTGTTGGCGATTCTTCTGACGAATCTGCTAACGATTCTTCTGACGAATCTGCTGCCGATTCATCTGACAAATCTGCCGACGGATCTTCCGACAAATCGGCCAAAGATTCTGCAAGTGAGTTCTCAGACGAATCCTCCAACGACGACACCTCTTCGCAAAACACCGACAAACCCAGCCGCAAACGAAAGACTTCAAGCCCGAACTCATCAACCACCGAACTGCCGCAGCCGAAGCCTCTTCAAGCAGCCCCGGTATTTCCGAAACGAGTGTACACTGGAGCTCATCCTCAGTGCTACTCATGCACCTATCATCATCCAGTTGAGGCTGACTGTCGCTATTGCAGTAACTGCAACCATTACGGTCACTTCACTCGCAACTGCCGCATCAAACCGCGAACTTGAGTACAACAACAACAGCTCCAGCAAAAGTCTTCAGCATCAAACATCTAGCAAGCGTAGGATAAAGTTGTAATGATACGATTTTCGACGTTAATTTCTAAGTTTTGAACCTACTCTATTACTTGATGTTGCCGCTATGCGTAACATTAACTCTCATTTTCGTTTTTCTCTCTCACACTCTAGTCATCACACTTAGACTAGATTCACACACATACTATCTACTATATCACAAAATAATGTGTTTTACCTCACTACACTCTTAGAACGAGGTACGATAAACGTGCAAGGAACGATTAATCACGGGTGCACATGGGATTATTTGGGTCAGTGCACGGAGATCGTAGTAAATTCTAAGGTGCCATAAGCGTTACGACGAAGTATGACACCAAACCACGGGATCTAAGTAGTAGGGGTCAAGCAAGGTGTGCTTTATCATACTACCGTAGTTCCGTGAAGAAAGTGCCACGTGGAGTTGAACGTTATTAGACCTATTATACTATTGTGATTATTTTCAACACACTACACTCAATCGCAAGGCGTAACAAACCGTATCATCGCGAGACTTGTCGTAAGTCTGTAAACGCAGTGCAATCGCCTCATCGATGACTCGGGAGAGTCTACCCCCGCAGGGCAATTGCATCGACACAAGTCTGGTCGTAAATCTGTCGCAACAAATCTCGTCAAGTACATAAACGCTCACGATATTGTTGAGTGAGGACCTATTCTACCCTCCTCGATAACCGTGATGCGTCGCTACGTAACGTTAATCTTATTCGAAACAAAACTCGGCTAATCGCAATCGCTTATCATGTGTATCTCGCAATCTCTATCACTCATTAGGTGAATTATCGTTTGCTGTGTATCAATCTATCGCTATACCGTTATCTGCGATATTTGTGTTCGGTTAGCACGCATGACCTCGCTTCACGAGATGAAGCTCATATGGTTAAAGCAAGGTGTTTTAGTCATATCAGCGGGCTTTCGTGGAAAAAGGCCATGCGGGGCCCGATGTTAGTAAACTCTGTGGTGTTAATCAATCAAATCGAACTGCATAAATCGCGCATACTTCCATCGCTTGCAACGCAACAACTGCCGCTTATTGTGATTCGATTATCGTCGCCGTCGTTACTAGCGTTGCGTTTATCTTACTCGCTAAGTCACCTAATCGCTTATCGTGTATAGTCTACCGCTTATTCGCGTATCGCGTACCGCTTATCGCTCGCTTGGTGTTCATTGCAGTCTGTGTGGTATTAGTACACATGGCATCGCTTCACGAGGCGAAACTAACCTGGTTAAACGTGGTGTTTCACCATGTTAGCAAACTCTCATGGAAACGTGCCATATGGGTTCAAAGTGGAATCTAATCGAAAACGCGCTGTTCGCTTATCGCTCGACGCCTACCTAGACACGACACATAAATGTTTTGTGTCATCAGGCTACTCGCGCACGCTGTTGTAGCTACGTTCACAATTCAACTCGCCGGATTAACCTACTCGATCCTATCTTATACTCGGTCCGACTTCCTATCGAATGGACCGAGTAAGCGCAAATTCTATCCATGTCATATCGGCACACCTGACACCGCCTCACGAAATAGAAGTAATATGGGGAAAGCATGGTGGATACGCCGCTGGTACTTCCTATATATAAGTGTTTTAAAGGTATTAACAAACTTTCGTGGGAAAGTGCCAAGTGGGGCTCGATGATTAACTACCTTTTGTACTATTAAAACTTATTTTTATAAAATTTTGATTTAAAACTGGTGGACAAGTGAAATTTTCTCACGACGTGGAGATAACATCGAATCAGCTTAACTCCATGTCCAAGAAAAGTTTCATAAGTCCAAGTTTTTCCTTAAAGCTTTTACAACATCAAAACGAAATCCTTCTTAAGACATTGGTTCGACATCGAGTTCAGCTTGAACCCATGCCATAGGAGAATTTTCATAACCTCAGTTTCCATCTCCGAATTCCTCAGAATGTTTAAAACACAAACTTCCTGGCAACGTTGGTTAACATCGACTCAGTTGACCTCACGTTAAGAGGGAATTTTTCAAGATTTCCATCCAAAATTCCTTTTGAACGTCTAAAAACGAACGTTTCCTGTAACGATTAGTTAACGATCGACTCAGTTAACCCTACGTCATGAGAAACCCTTTGAAGAAACACTAGATAATCGATCGGAATCGAATTATCTAGGGGGTTTGGATCTGCATAAAAGGGGGTTGTTCTTTCTCGTTTGATTCGATGCAACTGACCTTCTTCTCCGGTAAACTCTGCAAAACAAAGCACCGTTAGCCTCGTCAAGGGGAGAAGTGGGGTTCTCTCCTTGACCCGACTCCGGTTTGAGAATAAGTATGTGTTTATGACGAAGAAGAGGTATTGACGAAGTGTGTGTAACTTGAATTTCATACCTGGTTTGTTCTCATATTTATAGCCGAGAGTCTTTGGGCGGGAAAACCCGTTGATGAAATGTTAACGGAAAATGCTATCCCTGTAAGCGGTTACATTTCCTTCCGTTAAGCTTCTCGATCCGACGTGAATGCACACGGATCGTGTTTTAGATCTATGGCTGGGGTTTTGCCACGTGGAAAGTGATCAAGTGGAGGTTTCTTTCCAATTACATGATATCGTCGTGATTTTAGAGATGCCTGAGGTGCTGACACGTGTCCAGACGGTTGTAACCGTTTAGTGGAGCCCGATTGGGTCTTTCTAGAAGATTACTGCTGTAATCTGGTGTGACTCCTTATCGTAAGGAGTCAGCTGAATAAATAATATCCAAGTCTGGATATTAAGTGGAAGTGTTTATTTTAGGATTTTCATCCTCTGTTTATGGAAGAAAACGCAAGGATTTATGATTTCCTTTTTGGCGCGCAAGTGTTGACTGTTGCCTGTTTCTTAAGCCTTTCTTTTGTAAGACCAGTGCGCGGCCGCGCAAGGTAAAAAGGGCTGCAAGGCGAGGTTGTGGTATGGTCTCAAGTACTTATTATGAAGTTTTTGGGACCTTACCCCTTCAAGTCCCCCAGTCTAGTGTTGCACTTATGCAAATAAGTGGAGCACTGGACTTATAAGAGAGAAATGTTTTTTGGCGCAAGTTTTTATGATTTCCTTTTGGTGCGTAAGTGTTGTCTGCTATTTGTCTCTTAAGCCTTCTTTGTAGGACCAGTGCGCGGCCGCGCAAGGTCTAAAGAAGGTTAGGAAATCGAGGTTGTGGTATGGTCCAAACGCTCGAAACGAGGTTTTTGGGACCTTACCCCTTTAAGTCCCCCTAGTCTAGTGTTGCTCTTATGAAAATAAGTGGAGCACTGGACTATGAGAGAGAAATGCTTTTTGCTGCGCGAAAGTGGAAATAAAAATTTTATGAGAAGATACACCTGTGCATTTTTTTGTTTTTCGAAAAATCTTAGAAGAAAAGTTGTGAGTTTTCTTCTTTGTTCTGACTTGCTTTGCCATGATCTGACGTTTATGACGTTATTTGAAAAATAAAACATAAATACATGTAGTACCTTTTCATCTTCTCTTTTTTTGGAATATGTGCAGACGTTGTCATAGTTCATTTAATGAGATATGACGTGTTTCTGGTAACGCCGTTTAAAGGAAGATGATCTGATAGTTAATCATTTCGGGTTCTGTTGTCCTCTCTTATCGATGCTCGATATTTCTTTTCCTTATTATATATGCATGTGGGGAGTGTGCATTTTTACAAATTTTGGCAATATGGAAACTCGCCGATCCTCTCGTTCTAGGAGGCTTTCCGAAGTTTTGAAAGTTTATGATGCGGCAGAAGGTCTGCTCTTCCTTGCTAACTTGTCGTTGAAAGAAATTGCCGGAGGCAAGGGACTTTTGGATCCAGGTCCTCCTAAACTGGTAGATACCGATGGTGACTTACCTTCTTCTAAGGGTGTTGATGATGGATGTGCCGTTGGATTGTTTGCTAATGCTTTGAAGGGGTATCTTCCGGTTAACCGGAAAGATCAGCCTTTGCTTGTGTACCGGCGGCGTCGAAACAGGTGTTATTCTGATCCTTCCTCTGGGAATGAAGGGATACCAGTTGTTGATGGGGAGATTGAGCTGGCTGTTGTTCCCCCTTGTTAGGGTGTTCGGGGAAGTACTGTATACCTCTGATGAGGCTTCAGTTATGTTTTTTGGTGTTTATTTTGTAAAGAACGTTTTGATGTTCTGCTGCTGTAAATGCTGCTAAAGGTGCCTTGCTGCACTAGTAACTTTCCCTTGTTGATGCAATGTTATGCATTCATGTTTTGTGTTTATTGATTTATGTTTGAATTACAATATGTTGCATGTGTATAATTACTTTGTTCAGGTAGAGCGAATGAAAATGGTATTGTGCTCATGTGCGAACGTAAGTCTAGACCGTGCGCGGGGCTTGCTCTTTTTTAGACTGTTCATGAGGCTTACAATGTTCACCATACTGTTTTCGCGTATACCAAAGGAATTACATGTAATTTGTAACAAACAATAACATGTAAAGATAATTTTTGCATTAATAGGGCGCGGGGCCAATTGGTTGTGCAAACCTTGGTGCTCGTTGATTGGTTGTACTAGATTGTCAGGGTTGCACGTATGTAAAGGAGAAAGTGTATGTGTGTTCGCTCGTAAGCAAAGGAGTATGCGCGTATGGAGACTTAAAGGAGTATGCGCGGATAGCGACGTACGTGTAAAGAAGCATGCGCGTATGGAGACTTACGTGCGTGTATGTAAGGGAGCAAGCGCGGATGGCTACTTACGTGCTCAAATGTAAAGAAGCATGCGCGTATGGCAACTTACGTGCTTGTATGTAAAGGAGCAAGCGCAGATTGCGACTTACGTGCTCAAATGTAAAGAAGCATGCGCGTATGGCGACTTACGTGCTCAAATGTAAAGAAGCATGCGCGTATGGCGACTTACGTGCTTGTATGTAAAGGAGCAAGCGCGGATGGCGACTTACGTGCTCAAATGTAAAGAAGCATGCGCGTATGGCGACTTACATGCTTGTATGTAAAGGAGCAAGCGCAGATGGCGACTTACGTGCTCAAATGTAAAGAAGCATGCGCGTATGGCGACTTACGTGCTTGTATGTAAAGGAGCATGCGCGTATGGCGACTTACGTGCTTGTATGTAAAGGAGCATGCGCGTATGGCGACTTACGTGCTTGTATGTAAAGGAGCAAGCGCGGATGGCGACTTACGTGCTCAAATGTAAAGAAGCATGCGCGTATGGCGACTTACATGCTTGTATGTAAAGGAGCAAGCGCATATGGAGACTTACGTGCTTGTATGTAAAGGAGCATCCGACTCGCATGGAGACTGACGTTCTCTTATCCTTAAATAAGGAGTATAAGTTTTACCCAAATTTTGATGTGATTTTTCAATCGGCGGTATTATACTGCAGCAATAGTATTTATATTGTTCCCATCATCTTGAAAAGATAACGGATTGCGTATGTCTTTTTTAATGATTTCTTTCATCCATCAAATTTTAAGTACCAGTTGTACAGATATAGACGCTCTAATTATGCTAGTCAATATAAATGCTTGTGCATATATATCCGTTATAGCGTAGATAAGTGTCAGATTGTAACACTTTCATGTTGAAAAGTCATGGCACTTGAATTAGTATAAGTGCCAGTTTAAATGTTTATAAGTGATAACACCAACTGTTTAGTGTATGCTAGAAGGTGCTCATGTTATGTAAAAGAATTCGGGATTTTTTTCTCTTTTCCTTATTTTGTTTAAGGAAAAATTGAAAAGATCTTTTAGAGGAATTTGTAGTACCTAGGTTTTGACGAAAACCGTATTACTCAAGGCTTATAGCCCCAAGAAGCAAAGCTCCGGAAGTTATGCGTTGTGCGACCTTCGATCTGCAGCTCGTTGATCCTGAACGTTTCTTTTTTGTGAACATCACTCGTGTATGGACTTGTGAGAAAAAACAGATCCAGTAGCAAGATGCGGTTTCGTTGTTGGCAAGCTATGGAGGTTTTTTTTTCTTTTTTTTGAAATCCATGCTTAAAGCTTGAGTGAGCACGTATCTAAAATTGCAGATAAGAAAACCCACATAGAACTTAAATGAAACCCCCAAATCTGGAGTGTTTGTGCAAAATTTGGTTCATGGCGATCTGGAACCTGTTGAACCAGTACTCTAGAGTTTTTCTCCATGAATAGATCTGAACAGTTATGAACTCCCGTTTGCATTAGGGAAATAATTTCTCCCGAATGACTGTTGTTGCTTTCTTTACTCCCCATGATTCTGTCGATCTGGACATCTCGGATTGCAGAACCCTTGAATTTAGATCGAGGACTTGATGGGTGAAATGATGAATTCTCTGCCATATGAAACAGAGAATGAAGAAAATATGAATCGAAACGAGAAAAAACAGATGAAACTGAGAAATCGGTGGGCGCCAATGAAGAAACACTAGATAATCGATCGGAATCGAATTATCTAGGGGGTTTGGATCTGCATAAAAGGGGGTTGTTCTTTCTCGTTTGATTCGATGCAACTGACCTTCTTCTCCGGTAAACTCTGCAAAACAAGGCACCGTTAGCCTCGTCAAGGGGAGAAGTGGGGTTCTCTCCTTGACCCGACTCCGACGTAAGAATAAGTATGTGTTTATGAAGAAGAAGAAGAGGTATTGACGAAGTCTGTGTAACTTGAATTTCATACCTGGTTTGTTCTCATATTTATAGCCGAGAGTCTTTGGGCGGGAAAACTCGTTGATGAAATGTTAACGGAAAATGCTATCCCCGTAAGCGGTTACATTTCCTTCCGTTAAGCTTCTCGATCCGATGTGAATGCACACGGATTGTGTTTTAGATCTATGGTTGGGGTTTTGGCACGTGGAAAGTGATCAAGTGGAGGTTTCTTTCCAATTACATGCTATCGTCGTGATTTTAGAGATGCCTGAGGTGCTGACACGTGTCCAGACGGTTGTAACCGTTTAGTGGAGCCCGATTGGGTCTTTCTAGAAGATTACTGCTGTAATCTGGTGTGACTCCTTATCGTATGGAGTCAGCTGAATAAATAATATCCAAGTCTGGATATTAAGCGGAAGTGTTTATTTTAGGATTTTCATCCTTTGTTTATGGAAGAAAACGCAAGGATTTATGATTTCCTTTTTGGCGCGCAAGTGTTGGCTGTTGCCTGTTTCTTAAGCCTTTCTTTTGTAAGACCAGTGCGCGGCCGCGCAAGGTAAAAAGGGCTGCAAGGCGAGGTTGTGGTATGGTCTTAAGTACTTATTATGAAGTTTTTGGGACCTTACCCCTTCACCTTTCAAGTTCTTTAAAAAAAATTGCAATCTCATCGAGCTAACGAATTCTTCGCGACACGAGGATCCGTGGAACGCCAACTCGTGGGATATTACCTTTGCCTTTTACGTCGCCTTCCCGTTATCGTAATCGATCTCTCTTATTCGAAACCCCCTCGCTTGTCAACTCTCGGTCAAATCGCTCGCTATATCGCTACTTATATAGGATCAACTCTCAAAAGTCTACCTATTGGATTAGTTTCGGGACGAAATTTCCTAAAGTAGGGGAGACTGTAACAACCCGCACTTTTGTGCGTTGTTACTACTCGATATACTCGTTGCGCCTAGCACCAGAGATTCGGATCATAATGTAACTATATCGCATACATCGCTATTCGAAGGATAATCGCATATTTTCGCAATACATTATCACTACAACACATCACAAACACTAACACTCACGATGACATTGAGTGAGGACCTATTCTACCATCCTCGGTGGCCGTGATGTGTCGAAACGCAGACAATGAACGCTAACAAAGACTCTCGGGTGAGTGCTACAGCTCCAGTCGTCGTGACGATGATGACGATACGAGTGAATGGTACCCCGTCAGTTATTGTGGCACAACACACAATAACGTTCAAGGTGACATCGAGAAAGGACCTATACTACCCTCCTTGATGGCCGAGAAACGTCGCTAATAATCGCACACTCGAAACGAAAACCGATTGTTATATTGAAACTTTGGAATATGGATACGTAAATACGACCCCTAGTGATATATATACATATATAATAATAATATAAATTAACTATAGAAAGCGCGTACTCCAAAAACTATCGCAACGCTCGAAAACGGAAGAAATCCCCCGCGCCGGAGTGGCCATCCGAATGGACAACCTCATCCGAACGGATGGGCCATCCGACCCAGTAACCCCAACTTCCACTTTTGCCTATAAATAGCATGTCACATCACTGTTCAAGTGATGTGACAGCTCCCACTCAACCAAGCACTCTCTAGGACCCTTTTCTCTCGATTCCTCGCGATTCCGGTAAGATTTCAACCTAAAACTTGTACTTCTATGATCTATACTCAATTCTACATCATTCTGTCTTTCAAAACTCAATTTCTAACCGTGAAATCTACTGATTTGAGGTGTTTTAAGGTGATGTCACCAAGAGTTCATATGAACTTCAAGTTGTGACCTCATCCCACCATAAACGACTCAGATCTGGGTGATTTCCACATGTTTTGCTAACAAATCTCACCTAAATTTATGTATTTAACCAAGGAACTGTGCGATTTCGAGTTAACCATGAGAAACCGTCAAGAACGGCCAAATCTGATGGAACGGGGTGATTCCGGGCAGTTAGAACGGGTCTGAACTGATGGAACTTCATTTGTTAACACGAAATCACACCGTCCCAGTAAAACCGCACGTATTCCTAACAAAAACACACAAAAACGACTGATCGGAACGATAAAACAGACGCGTCATCCGACTGGATAACATGTCATCCGAACGGACCACATGTCATCCGACCGGATCACATGTCATCCGATCGGATAGCATGTCATCCGATCGGATAACATGTCACCCGATCGGATAGCATGTCATCCGACCAGATGACTATCATCCGACCCAATCAACCGCCATCCGATCGGACGTCATATCATCCGATCGGATAATAGGTCACCCGACCGGACCAAGTGTCATCCGATCCAACTCCAGTCATCCAATCGAATGTCAGAATGAACGAACCAATAGTCATCCGACCGGATGGGGTCATCCGACCGGATGAGCACCATCCGACTGGATAACTGTCATTTTGATACTATTCCCGCTTAACCATGCATCGTTTACTATATCATTCGATGATTAACGCAGACGTACTCGCAACCGATCCAATCAAGTTGTATTCTCGCTAAATACGCACTGTGAGTATACTTGAACCCTTTTTAATCGCATTTTGTGTGTAACATACGTTTCTAGCAAACCGAACTTATCAAACGAATTATTCAATCAATCGAATTATCACTTGCGAATAACTGTTATGCATAGATATACGTGATGCTAGTTGCATATGTACTAGGGCTTATACTCGCGACGTCCCACCACGACTAGTATAGTACTATTGCGCCCGACGGGGTCTAGTTTGCCATCGCATATTCGAGCATCGAGGATTTAGTTGGTAGTATCAGTGTTGTGAGTATATATGTCGTGTGTTATGTTTATGCATGTGGAAATTCGCAACACTTTTTATCTATTACGCTATACGTATCAAACCTGTATACTCGCCAATACTTTTGAATTGACAAATATTTTAATGTATGTTGCAGGTTAGATCGCAGGCTATATCAAATCAAGCTAGGAAGTCTAGAAACTCAACTAAAATCTAGGTTGTCGGATTTGTATTGTTCGAGAGGACAAGAAATCTGTGATAACTTATGTGATTGTATTGTTTGTTAGTATGGGATAACGAATGTATTAAATATTATCGCAATATAGTTGTTATGGATTCTCTTGAGCAATCTGATTCGCCTAGTGTCGTGCCCCGATGATTCCACCATCGGTTGGGGTGTGACACCTTTGGCTTGACAAACGCACCTGCCGTATTCATGGACTTGATGAATCGTGTTTGTAAACCCTACTTGGATCGTTTTGTAATCATCTTCATCGACGATATCCTCATTTATTCGAAGACTCCAGTTGATTACGAACGTCATTTACGCCTCATTCTTGAACTCTTACGTGGTGAACGCCTAAACGCAAAGTTCTCTAAGTGCAAATTCTGGATCAAAGAAGTTCAATTCCTTGGACACGTCGTGAGTGAGAAAGGAATTCTTGTTGACCCTTCCAAGATCGAAGTAGTAAAGAATTGGATCGCGCCTAAATCTCAATCTGAAATTCGTTCCTTCCTAGGATTGGCGGGTTACTACCGTCGATTCATCTCAAACTTTTCAAAGATCGCTGTTCCCCTCACCATGTTGACTTAGAAAGAGAAACCTTTTGCTTTGGGTCCTGAGCAAAAGGAATCCTTTCAAAATCTTAAGGACTTGCTTTGCAATGCTCCTGTTCTTGCACTCCCTGATGGAAATGACGACTTCGTAGTATATTGCGATGCATCGAACCGAGGTCTAGGTTGTGTTCTCATGCAACGAGACAAGTTCATCGCATATGCTTCTAGGTAACTGAAAATACATGAGAAGAACTACACTACCCAAGATCTCGAGCTTCGCGCAGTTGTTTTTGCATTAAAGATTTGGCGATACTACCTTTATGGTACAAAGTGTGTGGTCTCCACCGACCATAAGAGCCTACAACATATCTTTAACCAAAAAGAGCTAAACATGCGTCAATGCCGTTGGGTGGAATTGCTTAACGACTATGACTGCGAGATTCGCTACCATCCTGGCAAAGCAAATGTCGTGGCTGACGCACTCAGTCGCAAATCTCATGTTAGTAGCATCCATTGTTCTCAAATCACTAGCGATCTTCATACTTGCATTCGTGAAGCTCAGTATTCGTCAACCAACGAGGGAAGTTTGTTCGTAGAGATACGTGGTGCTTCTGAAGACCAACTTGTTACAAAATCAGACGGACTCCAATGCTATCTTGATCGTATTTGGGTGCCAAATCGCGACAATCTTCGTGAACTCATAATGAAAGAGGCACACAAGTCCTGATACTCTATTCATCCTGGTGCTGATAAGATGTACCATGAACTTCGTACGTCTTATTGGTGGCCTGGTATGAATAACGACTTTGCCACCTATGTTTTGAGATATCTCACTTGCTCGAAATTCAAAACTGAGCATCAGCATCCTTTTGGTTTACTCGAACAGCCAGAAATTCCAGTTTGGAAATGGGATAGCATTGCCATGGAATTCATAACCAAACTTCCTCACACACCTTCTGGTCATGATAGCATTTGGGTGATCATCGACCTTTTGACCAAATCCGCTCACTTCCTTCCCATTCGTGAGGATTTTAAAGTTGAGAAACTAGCTCGAGTCTACACAGATGAAATCATATGTCGTTATGGTATCCCCATTGATATCATATTTGACCGCGATGGCAGTTTCACTTCACGTCTTTGGCAAACATTCCAAACCGCTATGGGTTCTCACTTGAATCTCAGTATAGCTTTTCATCCTCAAACAGATTGACAGACTGAACGTACTATCCAAACCCTAGAGGACATGCTTCGCTCTTATGTTATCGACTTTAGTGGTAATTGGGATGTACATTTACCTTTGATTGAGTTCTCGTACAACAACAGCTACCACTCCAGTATTCCGATGGCTCCTTTTGAGGCATTGTATGGTCGTAAGTGCCGATCTCCTATTTGTTGGCATGAGATTGGTGACACTCAACTCACTGGCCCTGAGCTCATACAAGAAACGACGGATAAGATTCTTCAAATCCGCTATAATCTCCTCAAGGCTAGAAGCAGCAAAAGAGCTATGCCGATAAGAGACGCAAACCATTAGAATTTAATGTTGGTGATCACGTGTTACTCAAGGTATCTCCTTAGAAAGGAGTAACCCGTTTTGGTAAAAAGGGAAAACTTGCCACACGCTTTGTTGGTCCTTTCAAGATACTCGAGAGGTTTGGTAAAGTGGCTTATCGACTCGATTTACCTCAAGAACTCAGCAACGTTCATCCAATGTTTCATTTCTCGAACCTTAAGAAGTGCTTAGCTGAAGAAGGACTTCAAGTTCCTATCGACGACTTGCAAATAAATGAGACTCTTCATTTTATGGAAGAATCGGTCGAAATCATGGATAGAGGAACCAAACAACTGAGGCGCAGCCGAATTCCCATAGTCAAGGTTCGTTGGGAAGGAAAGCATGGTGCTGAATTCACTTGGGAGCTCGAGAGGGAGATGAAGACCAAGTATCCACAACTCTTC
>JARYGA010042377.1:0-34821 GCA_030545235.1 Helianthus tuberosus
AAAAGAGGTTTCCTCCCCGAAACCTTGCTTATTCTTACTCTTACCTTCTTTTTGTACCCATTTAGAGTGCGTAATACAATATGAATACATTCAAGATCTTGGCTAAAAACTCATAATTAAATGTAATTGTACACATTGTCCCTACTTACTTAAATTAAGCAAACTTTACCTTCACAAACACATGAAAGGTCGAAAACTTATCCAGAGCTCTTGTTAGTGTCATTTTCACTTTTTATGATTTATTTCATTCTATTATTATATCATATACATTATTTCATTCTGTTCACCACGAGCAAACCCTAACATCCCGTTACTAACATCCCTTCTACTTACATTTCACATTCATAGAAAGGCCGATGTATCATTATACGCATACCATAAACATTCGATATACCAATTCTTACTTATAATCACAAACTAAACATTTTACTAACCTCGTTTCCATTGCATAATCCAACTGCCTGCGACCCGAATCGACCCAATTCATTGTGAGTCATGTGATACCTGGGTTGATTGTATTTGTTCCTTTGTTAAGCTTCCACTTAAATGTTTTCTTTCAACAATGTCTTGTTCAAATGAACATGGCCAACAAGCCTAGTGTCACACCCCAATATTTCCACGTATTACCGGTGGGGAGTATCGTGACGTAGTTAATATCAACATAGTCAAATTATGTAACACCCCGAAAATGGGTTTGGTAATCAAACCCCATTAATGCTAAAAGACGGGTGGGTACCGTAAGTGGTAAAATTAACCCGGTGAATGTTAGGATTTTAAATTAATAAACATAATATTAAATAAAAGTAGTATAAAGGCTTTTGTTGAAATAAAGTTTATAGGAGGCCCGAGTAACGGGACTTAAAAATAAACTTAGTCATAATTTCCCCAAACCCACTAAGTTAACTAGGAATGTTTAACCTAGTTAATAAATGGGAACATTGTTGGAAATAAGTAGGTTGTCGCCTACTTAATAACGAACCAAACACGAGGGGTTAAAGCGGGAAAACTTGAAAGGTTATTTATTAACAACTAAACAAAACACACACACACACAAGTGTGTGTTCTGGATCGAGCTCAGGAGAGCTCCCATGGAGCCAAACCCTAACATCTAACATAATCACCAAATTGAAGGTCAAAATGAAGCTTAAATTCACAACCAAATGTGAATAAACGATCACCAAGTCAAGGGGATCGTAAGGTATGTTGAATTTCTAACTTTCATGAAGTTGTAAAAATTAGTTAATCTTGCATGATGCGATCTATGTACGAATCATAGAAGTTATGGCTAAATTTGAGATGTATGATTGCTTAGGAACAAACCCTAAGTGAAGATTTAGAATAAATTGCTATGATTTAGGTGATTGGTTGAATCACCACACCTAGCTAAGTGGGTTTTATTGTTATGATGAAATTGATGATAAGACTATGTTTAGAATCATCATGCATGATAATGAATGGAAGGTGTTAGATTAAACCATGGAATTGGGTACACGATCATACTTTCATGAAAGGGGTTTAATAAATTATGATGAAACTAGTGATTTTGGTTTATATAAATATGTGTTTGGAATCATGATGTCTACTAATTAATATGTAGAACTTGATTATAATTGATAATCGGACGAATGTCTAATGCTATAATGAAACGGGTTTTACATAAAGATGGAAACCTTTAGTTATTTGCTTAACAAATGAATGATTAGCTTCAAAAGTCGAGAGCTAAGTTAAATTGGTGCGTAAAGACTAGAATGGTTAAAGAGTTCGGATGAAAATGCCTAAGTGGGTTCAATGTGCCAAATGTGTTTTTGAATATGTTATAGACAAATTGACTTTTAAGAAGTCAAACTGACCAATGGTTTGATTGAGTGATAAATTCGACATAAGACCCGTTAGGTGGGGTAGTCATAATTAATAATGACTAATCTAACCATCTTACAGATTATGATGATAGTTTAACTCATGACAAGCTAGATGGAGACTTGGGAGGAAACGGGTCAAACGAAACAAGAAAGAAGAAAAGGCGTAACTTGGATACAAGGTAAGTTAAACTTACACCCCCTTTTTAATTACTATACACTTACTAGCGAAAATTGATCGTGAATAATGTTAAGTAATTGAAATACGATGATCCGACATGATACAATGCAAGTCGGGATGAATAAAAAGGTAGGAAATCATGAATTATGGTAAAATGGGTAAAAAGGTAAATTAGTCATGTAATGACGAACAAATAAAAATGGTTTCGAGTAAAACGAGTTTAAGGGAAAACCGGGATAGGTTTAAAAGGATGAAAAGGTAACTAAATACCATCTCATATGGATAAATGGTCAATTAGGCTAAATGGGTCAAATGGTGTTGTTAACACCATTTGACAACTTCATTTGACAATTGCTTGTTGAGTGTTGTAATAATAGGAAACAACATAAACGTGCGTTGCTTTAACGAGAAAGATTTAAAGCAAAAAGTTATGTAAATGGGTCAATACCTTGACCCGAGCCAGGTACGCATAAATAAGCTTTTAGTTAAACATATAATTTATGGTCAAATATTTAACGAAAGTCCTTCGTCGTAAAGTGAGGGACTAAAGTGGACCAAAACACCCTTGAAGGGTATATTGGGTAAACGACCCATAAGGGTTGTTTAGGAACTTGCTTCAAGATTATGGAATCATTAGATATGAATAAAAGTTACAGGAATACACATTCATGGGTCAAATGCATAAAAATGGTCAATTGCGTAAAATGACCAACCGATGGGTAAATTTTGGGATAATAGGTTAGTTGTGCTAAATCCACCATAAAAATAGTTGTGGTGGAAGATCATTTGATAAATATTGCGGAAATAAGATGCTAGAAATAAATGAGTATGAATTATGCGGAAAAGTGCTTAAATACCCTTAACGGGTCAAAATAAGCTTTTAAGTACAAACGGGTTTAAGAATATACATAAACTTGTGAATTGAACTTAATATGATAGACAATATTGAAATTATAAGATTCATGTGAATTTGGGATCAAACAAACATGTTTGTTTGATAAACGCATGAACGGGTCAAAACTTTGTAAAAAGGTATTAAGTCGAAGACTTAAAGGTCTGAAATTTTGTTATGCCGGATGTTGGATTTCAACTTCATAAGATGGAGAATTGAATTACGGACACGTAGGAAAAATAATCGCGTAAAACTGACATGTAGAACGAAAGTTATGGCAATTATAAGTTTGTAAGTTGGTGAAAATTTGAGCTGGGCATCTGCAGCACCAGCTAAGTAATCTTTCTGTCGAAAACAAGGCTAGGCGTAGCGCGACGCCCCTTAGCATACGGTGACGCCCTAAAACAAGGCTAGGCATAGCGCGAAGCCCCTTAGCGTACGGTGGCGCCCTAAAATAGGGCTAGGCGTAGCGCGACGCCCCTTAGCGTACGGCGGCGCCCTGAATTACGAAAATTGTTGAATTTTGTTGTTTTGACCCATATGACTTGTTTAAACATGTTATTTAACTACCAAAGCAAACTTTTATGTTGGTTTTGGTCATAGGTGAATGTCAAGGAATTTCCGGATGAAGATCAAGCTCAACGAAGAACCGAACACACGAGATTAAAGCTTCCGCACGGCGTTACGTCGTAACTTTTAAACGACGAACTCAATTACATTATGTTGTAATTTATTAAAATCTAGAAAATTTTTAATTAACCTGTATTTACAATGTATATGAAACTATAATTACATGTGTATTTTCATAAAGTGAACGAAAATTGTATAATAATAGTAAGGGCGTTACAAGTTGGTAATCAGAGCCTAAGGTTGAAGGGTAAAGTGTTCGGTTCGAGGCTTGATCGCAAATCCGGTAAGTACATGTATGTTAATGGTTTAGCGTATTAAGGTGTTATAAACAACACATAGGGTTATCGTGTAATACACGTTACCCCAATCAAATGATTGATGTAGTTGACGAAATTTCGCGCGTTGACGCGTATAGTAGAAAAAGCCTTGTATTATAATACGGGAAATTATTGAAGGTTACACTACTAACTTTTGTTAATGTTTTAATTTAAGGACACTCGCGTTTGAAGATGACGAGAGTTGAACGAATTGCGGATATGATAGAGGAACGGTCCGAAGTATGACAAGAGGAGCATGCTCGCCAAGGACTAAATCGCGTAACGACCGCGAACAAGGTTAATGGCAACAGAAGCCCGTTAGGACAAGCATTAACAGGTGCACACTTTAAATTTAATTGCACAAATAGTAATATGCAACAAATACTTAGAGATTGAAAGTTGCACATGTAGATTAAAAACTTGGAAAAACCCGAATAGAAAATGTATTCGGGATATTGTTTCCAAGAGAAACAAATAGAGGCATTACTTACATAGGGCGTGATGTGAAAACTATAAAAAGGTCATGCTTGTCATGTGTTAATCGCTTACTCTAGCCAAGTAAGTAGTGGCATATGATACCACGAACTTCTTATAGTGGACACATTTACATCCGATGTAGTAAGGATGGGGTGAATGGGACAAATTAAAAAGTACCCAAATGAACAAAATAGTTGATAATAATGTAAACGCACAGCCGGGTGACGGAAGCGTATTACACTAGGATAATGAGCCCGAGAGAAGGGACAAGGATTAATGTAAATGATGATATAAATGAATGATCAAAAGAAAATTCACGAAAATAAGTCATCTTGGACAAAAGGGCCATGGTGAACAAAATGGGCAAGTAAAACCAAAGTATAGATGATCCGCCGGGTCATAAAAACAAAGGTGTTGCCCACACGAAAAAGATAATCAAGGTTGTTAACTTTAGTCGTAGTAAAGCAAGGATAAAGATGATAATCGTCACTCATAATTAATAAGGCCGCCGATGGTGGTCACGTAAAGAATAAAAGACATGGTCGAATAAAAGCGACGGATTTCGCTAAGATGACCAAGTAAATCGAAATGAAGCCTTAATGCATACCGGAAGGGGTGCAATGATAACGATTTTGGTAAAACACCCGGTTGATGGGTAAGAATTTAAACACATGCGTAGACCGAGAAGCGGGAACACGGTTAGAAAGACAAAAGACTCGGGTTTCGGGTCATGATTAAAAGTCGACAAGATTTTGTAAACATGAATTTTGAAAATTTCGTTCCGCTATTTTAAAATTTAACGAGTAGAGTAAAGAATGAAGTTTGACATCTATAGGTAATGAAATTTCACATGAACAAGTCAAATGAGTTAAATAAAGAACAACGCTTGCTATTGTAAGTAAGCGCGAACTGAATAAATAAAAATGCAAATTATTAATAAACCTATGCAAGGGGTTATAAGCGTTAAGACATTAAAGACAAGAGAACCCTGGGAACGGGTTGTGAAGAAGTATAGATTTGAACCGGGCAACGGTAAATGTAGAACAAACCGACCTGTAAACGATGTAGGAAGTCGTAGAGTCGGAAGGTTAATCCAAGTGGAAACAAAGGTAGCCTTAGACCACGGTCAAGGTCCATAAAATTTAAGAATAAAAATGAACAATTCTAAACTTAAAATAGTGAAAATACCTACGGGTCAATAGCGTAAAGCAAGGGAACTGGTTACGATTCCCCGTGTAAAACGAGAACGGAAAAATGATTAAATTATGGGTTGCCAATTTCCTTGATATGAGTAATTGACAAAGTTAAAGAGAAAAAAAAACGTTAAACTAAAATTCAGTTTTAGTAAGAAACAACGTTTTAACAAATGTGAATACTATGAGACAAATAGGGAAATGATTAATATCAAATAATATAGGTCTTAACACCGATAGGTGCGAAATGATAAAGAAAAGTCGAGGTAAATTTAAACGTGACGTGACGCGTTCACGGTCAAGAAAAGCAATATAGAAAATGATCACGTTGTAACGTGAGCTACAGGTTAGGAACTCATAAACCCATATACGCCTCGGGAAGGCAAGGGGAATACACCCGAAAGATGGGATATAAGATAATCGGTGACTAACAAGTCTAACCTTCAAAATAAATAATCAATAAAGATAGAAGATACAAGCAGAAAGTAATGGCCTACGGGGCCTTATACATGAAAGGCGCATATGTTTGGTAACCAAAAAGATATTACCTTACTATCCTGGTAAAATAATTAAATATGAGCAACGCTCAAGTGATTACCGAAACCAAGTCCATGGAATTAAACCAAAAGGACTATGTAAGAAGGGTTTCGAGGACGAAACCTCTTTAAGGGGGGTAGACTTGTAACACCCCGAAAACGGGTTTGGTAATCAAACTCCATTAATGCTAAAAGACGGGTGGGTACCGTAAGTGGTAAAATTAACCCGGTGAATGTTAGGATTTTAAATTAATAAACATAATATTAAATAAAAGTAGTATAAAGGCTTTTGTTGAAATAAAGTTTATAGGAGGCCCGAGTAACGGGACTTAAAAATAAACTTAGTCATAATTTCTCCAAACCCACTAAGTTAACTAGGAATGTTTAACCTAGTTAATAAATGGGAACATTGTTGGAAATAAGTAGGTTGTCGCCTACTTAATAACGAACCAAACACGAGGGGTTAAAGTGGGATAACTTGAAAGGTTATTTATTAACAACTAAACAAAACACACACACACACAAGTGTGTGTTCTGGATCGAGCTCAGGAGAGCTCCCATGGAACCAAACCCTAACATCTAACATAATCATCAAATTGAAGGTCAAAATGAAGCTTAAATTCACAACCAAATGTTAATAAACGATCACCAAGTCAAGGGGATCGTAAGGTATGTCGAATTTCTAACTTTCATGAAGTTGTAAAAATTAGTTAATCTTGCATGATGCGATCTATGTACGAATCATAGAAGTTATGGCTGAATTTGAGATGTATGATTGCTTAGGAACAAACCCTAAGTGAAGATTTAGAATAAATTGCTATGATTTAGGTGTTTGGTTGAATCACCACACCTAGCTAAGTGGGTTTTATTGTTATGATGAAATTGATTATAAGACTATATTTAGAATCATCATGCATGATAATGAATGGAAGGTGTTAGATTAAACCATGGAATTGGGTACACGATCATACTTTCATGAAAGGGGTTTAATAAATTATGATGAAACTAGTGATTTTGGTTTATATAAATAGGTGTTTGGAATCATGATGTCTACTAATTAATATGTAGAACTTGATTATAATTGATAATCGGACGAATGTCTAATGCTATAATGAAACGGATTTTACATAAAGATGGAAACCTTTAGTTATTTGCTTAACAAATGAATGATTAGCTTCAAAAGTCGAGAGCTAAGTTAAATTGGTGCGTAAAGACTAGAATGGTTAAAGAGTTCGGGTGAAAATGCCTAAGTGGGTTCAATGTGCCAAATGTGTTTTTGAATATGTTATAGACAAATTGACTTTTAAGAAGTCAAACTGACCAATGGTTTGATTGAGTGATAAATTCGACATAAGACCCGTTAGGTGGGGTAGTCATAATTAATAATGACTAATCTAACTATCTTACAGATTATGATGATAGTTTGACTCATGACAAGTTTGATAGAGGCTTGGGAGGAAGCGGGTCAAACGAAACAAGAAAGAAGAAAAGGCATAACTTGGATACAAGGTAAGTTAAACTTACACCCCCTTTTTAATTACTATACACTTACTAGAGAAAATTGATCGTGAATAATGTTAAGTAATTGAAATACGATGATCCGGCATGATACAATGCAAGTCGGAATGAATAAAAAGGTAGGAAATCATGAATGTTGAGTGTTGAGTGTTGTAATCACAGGAAACAACATAAACGTGCGTTGCTTTAACTAGAAAGATTTAAAGCAAAAAGTTATGTAAACGGGTCAATACCTTGACCCGAGCCTAGTACGCATAAATAAGCTTTTAGTTAAACATATAATTTATGGTCAAATATTTAACGAAAGTCCTTCGTCGTAAAGTGAGGGACTAAAGTGGACCAAAACACCCTTGAAGGGTATATTGGGTAAACGACCCATAGGGGTTGTTTAGGAACTTTCTTCAAGATTATGGAATCATTAGATATGAATAAAAGTTACAGGAATACACATTCATGGGTCAAATGCATAAAAATGGTCAATTGCGTAAAATGACCAACCTATGGGTAAATTTTGGGATAATAGGTTAGTTGTGCTAAATCCATCATAAAAATAGTTGTGGTGGAAGATCATTTGATAAATATTGCGGAAATAAGATGCTAGAAATAAACGAGTATGAATTATGCGGAAAAGTGCTTAAATACCCTTAACGGGTCAAAATAAGCTTCTAAGTACAAACGGGTTTAAAAATATACATAAACTTTTGAACTGAACCTAATATGATAGACAATATTGAAATTATAAGATTCATGTGAATTTGGGATCAAACAAACATGTTTGTTTGATAAACGCATGAACGGGTCAAAACTTTGTAAAAAGGTATTAAGTCGAAGACTTAAAGGTCTGAAATTTTGTTATGCCGGATGTTGGATTTCAACTTCATAAGATGGAGAATTGAATTACGGACGCGTAGGACAAAGAATCGCGTAAAACTGACATGTAGAACGAAAGTTATGGCAATTATAAGTTTGTAAGAAGGTGAAAATTTGAGCTGGGCATCTGCAGCACCAGCTAAGTGATCTTTCTGTCGAAAACATGGCTAGGCATAGCGCGACGCCCCTTAGCGTACGGTGGCGCCCTAAAATAGGGCTAGGCGTAGCGCGACGCCCCTTAGCGTACGGCGGCGCCCTGAATTACAAAAATTGTTGAATTTTGTTCTTTTGACCCATATGACTTGTTTAAACATGTTATTTAACTACCAAAGCTAACTTTTATGTTGGTTTTGGTCATAGGTGAATGTCAAGGAATTTCCGGATGAAGATCAAGCTCAACGAAGAACCGAACACACGAGATTAAAGCTTCCGCACGGCGTTACGTCGTAACTTTTAAACGACGAACTCAATTACATTATGTTGTAATATATTAAAATCTAGAAAAGTTTTAATTACCTTTATTTACAATGTATATGAAACTATAATTACATGTGTATTTTCGTAAAGTGAACGAAAATTGTAAAATAATAGTAAGGGCGTTACAAATTATCACAGTTCAAATGTACAACGGAAGCAAAAGATAAATATCATTACAAACCAAATGAAAGTAATATCATTTATTACAAGAACGGTTGTAAAGGATCCATAGGCGGATCAAAGTTAACAAAAGATCAATGTTCAACAGACTTCTAAGCATCTAAGCTTGCAAGACTCTTTATTGATGCTAGAAGTAGCCAGCCTATTCCGTTTAGTACATGCACTTAGCCTTTTTGGAAAATACGTCAGTTTACACTGGTAAATACAATTAACCGACTCATTTTGAAAATGTTTAAGAAAATTGATTTGAATGCACAAGGCACAAAATAATATTTTATAACTTGGGATAATTATTTATATATAAACTTGTAAAAGAATTACATGTTCGTTATACGTTCAGTAGCCCAGGTTGAATACCGGGTTAAAGATTAATAGACACACCACATGATGTAATCCCGCGTTGAGTTATTCTCGAACAAACGGTTATACCTTTTTATTTATATGCACCGGCAGGTGTATGCCTACATCCCGTGCTTAGGTCGTGGCCATTTCAATGAATGATGCCAAGGATATCCGGGACATGGTCATTAACCCTCCAAAAGATTTAAGCAAACAAAACAGTTTAAATGGGTCATCTCAATAAATTAACCTTCATATGATTAAAAATTCAATGCCCGACCAAGCGGTATTCTATATACCGTACCCCAAGCCCGTATAAGGGAAAATAAGTTAAAAGTATTTACCTGAGCTAAATATAAATTCAATCCCAGCCGTATATCAAATCAGCAAGTACAGATAGCTTTTACTAGGCTCCTAATCTGGAACGAAGGTTTTAATAACCTATTAGAGTCCTAACGGGTCTTAATTAAGTTTAAACTTAAACCGGTTAGTCCTAAAGAAAGGTATACGGTTCAAAATGCATGATTAAACGAAGACCGGAATAGAGTGTGATTTAGACCCGACAAGTTTGAAGACTTGTATAATATGGGTAAACGAAACACATTCTGGATTTTGAGATCCAAATGATAAGGTTTGATCCGTTTCGGTCAATTTATGCAAACTAGTCACATAAACCTACCGAACGCGGAAAATGCAAAACGGGTAACCAAATGAGTCATGAACAGGTTTTCTAAGTTAATATGACTTAAATATGTTGTGATATCAGTAGGATACCTTCCATTATGCCCAAAATGGATTTAAACTCAAATTATGCCCCGTAGGGGTATTTTGGTCATTTTAAAGGTTATAAAAGAGTTTAAATACTAATCTGAGTTTCAAGTCTGATATAATCAGTACAAATATTTATTTTTATAATTCATAACAGTAGGGTATTGAATATATGTGAAATTTATCTTTTATAACCAAACTATGCACCGTATGGGCATTTTGGTAATTTCACATAAGCTTTAAAGGTCAAATCTGGAAATCTGAGTTTAAAACTTTGGCTTACTGTTTAATTATAAAAATTTACTTAAAACATCAGTAGGTATTAAGTTTTATAGGCCAAAAATAGTTTTAACCCATACTATGCGCTTAAAACGCTAAAAGTCGGTTTTAAGCGATTTTCGGGTTTAAATAGGAACTCTAAGTTTTTGTTCAGTTCATAAAGTTCAAAATATCTTAATTATCATATAAAATCAGTAGCAAAAAGTTTGGTATCAAAATATTATGTAAAACTCATTTTATTCAAGAAAAGGGCATAACCGACAATTACCGAGTTTAAGCAAGAACCCTATGTTATGCTCAGCTTAAAAATAAATAAAAATATTCAAAAATCCCAAAATATTATATTACATCAGTGGGTAAAAAGTTTGGTGTCAAAATTTGGGTTTAGATAGGCTTTATGCTAATTACGTCGTTTAATTAATAAAAAGATTCTTAATTACGATTTTGAGCATAACTCCTAATCTAGACCTCAAACTGATGCCAAATTTTTAGTACAAGTTTATAAATCAGTAGTAAAGGTTTTTTATCCTTTCTCACATTTTCAAAAATCTCGTTTTAAGGTCAAAAGGGCATTATGGTCAACATATAGGCATATAACGGAAACATGCACATGAATCGAATAACTAATGAACCAAGTTGTTTAACCTCAGAGGGTTACACTAACCTATTACCTGGTCCTAATAGAGCTCTAAGGCATATCTAAACTCAAGCTAAATCGGGTCAGAACTGAAAGTCAAAGCAAAAGTCAACTTTTGCGACTTTCGGTTGCGAACCGAGCCTATACTCTGAATTGTAGGGTTGAACGTGCTTAGACATGTTCAATTAATATTTACCAAGTTATTAAAGTGATAAAACTGATTTTATTGCCATTACATCATTAGTTATGAATTTTTGTTTAAAAACCAACTTGCTTGACTTTTATTTTAATTGCTTTTACCCGACAATTAACTAAGCAAACGTGGTAATTAGGAGGTGCCCTTTTGAGGGTTTAATACCTACCTAATTACGATCACGTCGCCATGTTCATTGCGAACAATAGCTTGACCGTTTAAAAGTCAAAGCGTTTATTGAAAACGCTTGACTTTTCGGCTATAAACGCAAAATAAAACAAACTAGTCACGAAAGGACACTTACAAAGGTCCAATGGACTGAACGAGGTTTTCAAGAAGCTCAAGATCCTTTCAAAATTCATAGAACAAGCAGATTGAAGGAAATGGTGTGAAGGAACAAGCGCAAACCCACCTCTATTTATAGTTTTCGGGATTACACGAGATCGTGACAAGTGTCGGGAGGGATAACCAGATTAAAACAGGTGTCAAGTGGTCTTAAATTTCAGTGGGCAAGCCCCTAGATTGAATTATGTGAGAGTGGAAACCATTTTCAGCAAAAACCAGCAACAGAAATCAGCTTTCTGCAGCTGCACAGACCTACGCGGCCGGCGTAGATGATCTGTGTGGGCTACGCGGCCCGCCTACAAGCTCAGCCCAGCCAAAACTTTCAAAACATGCAGTTTCAGTCCCTGTACTTAGTTAAATGTCATTTCTGACTTATTTAAGGCATGATATCCTCATTTCAAGGCTCTACCATGTTGCCTAAACATAGGGGGCATGAAACATGCTTAAAAATGTGACGGATATCGGTTCATTTGGCCGTACGATCGCGTTGTTCGACTAATTACGACGAAACACGAACGGACGCGAAAAACGATCCAGTTTACGTGGCGAATGGAATTTTATCAAGCCGAATACTAAAGTAAAATATTTTAGTGGTTACATAAATTTTTGGATGTCCGAATATATTCAGAACGTAAGATATGCGTGGAAATGCAAACTTATGCACTTTTTGACGCTTTTTGTCCCTATTGATCAAATAAGTTTATTTTTGCGCACCAAACACCTTTAAGCCTATATCTAAGCTATATAAAGGATATTTAGGGCATGTTTAACTTATGATCATATTCCAGAAGGTTTGATACCCTATGAATAGGTATACTTTTGCAGTTTGACGCAAATAGTCCTTTAATCGCACAAAGTAGCGCGAAATGATGTTTAATGATATCCAAGCCTTCCATGGCCCATAATAGGTATTCCCAAGAATGTGTTTAAATATTACTACACTCTCGTTCGCTTAAATGGTCACCGAAAGGCGTAGATTCATAAGTTGACGCTTTTGGTCCCTCTAATGCCCAAACTTGAGCATATCATTGTTTAATAGCATTGAAGTCTTATCTAATCCTTATTAGGCATTCTTGAGAGTATTATTAAACATCACGATTCTTTGGGTTTGCTAAAAGGTCATTCAGAGGTATAATTAAACATATTGACACTTTTGACCCCTTAAACTTACAAAGTTTTGCGTAACGTCACTTAAAGGCATAAAAACTTTAGACGGCCAATAATTGGCATTCCCGGGAGTATAATCAAATATCATAAAGCTTCCGGTTTGTTAAAAGGTCACTCAGAGGTAAGAATTAACATGTTGACGCTTTTAATCCTTCATCGCGCAAACTTTCAATTAATTACGCAAACGACTACACTTGATCAACAAGTGGCCCATTAGTGAATATAATCACCATAAAAGGTTACTCAGAGACTTAATTTAGGTATGCTAACACTTCTAGTCCTTTCATAATCAAAGTTTTCGATTTTTCGAAAAATTAGTCCCTTAATTTCAATGTTTTGACTTTATTAAGGTTTATTACACGTGTCAATACATTATTGGACGTGATTTTACGAGGTGTTACATCCTCACCCCCTTAAAAGAAATCTAGACCTCGAGATTTGCTAAAGTAATTGAAGTACTTTCTGATGTATCATGGACTTAACCTCCTTAGAATATTTGGGCCTCTAAGGGCATCTCAGTCGAACTATACGATAGGTACATACTCCTTTTCGGAGCTTCTTAACCTGTCGATCCTTAATCTATACAGGTTTCCCATCAACCCATAAATCTTCATTGGTCTGCATATCATTCTATGATAATGCTTCTTGTCTTATCGGAGAAACATATCCTTAAATCACTAGTGTGGGATACATTGATTTCCATCAAGCTCCTCAGGTAAGTTTTAGCTTATAGGTTTCCAATCTTGATATATTCGATTTCCTCGAATGATTCTATATATCAGAGCTTAACTAGCCCGTTGTATTAAATTTTCAGCACACCCTTCCAAGGTGATGCTTTCTGTTGAATCTTATTCCTTAACAAGAACTTAAGAGGTTTGCGATTTTCATCAATTATTGACTTCCCACCGATTACTGGCAGTTTCCAGATGATCATAAGTTTATATGATCTCATCCGTCGTTTCCAAGATAATCCTTCAGATCCGGATAATTGGATTTACCAAAATTCTGTCCATTAAACGGATTCTTGACATTCCATCTATACAAGGTCTCCAAAGGAGCAGCCTTGATACTTACATAACAACTATTAGTTATAGAAAAGCTCATTTAAGGTGAGATGATTATTCCAACCACTACTTAAACCAATCTTAAGGAATAACTAATCCTTACAGTTAGTCGGACAAGTCGACGATCCTGGGCAGTTGATGGCGATTCTTAATTGTTACCTAAATAAGGTTGCGGTAATCAATGTATAAGCAAAATGAACCATCTTTCTTAATTAATAATACCAAAACTCTCGGAATTTGAATCACGCTTTAAGAACCTTTATCTTAAAATTCATCTAACTAGGGTTCCGATTCTTCCAATAATGATGGTACTAATTGCCATGGAGTTTTCACAATAATGTAGCCCTATGCGGGATGCAAATCTTAACTCTACTTGCCTTTAGAGGTAAACGGGGTACTTCTTTGGAGAAGATAGTCAAGACGCAAGGAGATTACAGAGATTTCCCAAATCTCAAGCCCCTGGTCCTACTATCATTGCCTGTGTCAGATAAATGACACATTTTCTTTATGAGTCCACAGATTCCTTAATCTGAGACACGTACTTGTACAATCCTACATTGGATATCTTCATTGAACACCATTAGTCGACTCTAGTACCACATGACCATTGGGATATCTCAGTGGTTCTATGCATTAAACCTCCATACAGATCAGGCATGGAAACAATCTATGGAACACATTAAGATACACCAATCTTTATATGGCGCTTTTATCATACAGTTTGGTATTCGCAGTTGATAGAAATCAATGAGATAATAAAATAAATAACATAGGTTGTCGTACTCGATCTGGAGGAAGAGTACTTTAGATTTTTGTGAATGAAGATTATTTGATGAAAATAGAAGGAAAGGTCTCTATGATTTCTTTGGCAAGTTTTACTTTATGCTTAATATCTGGAGTTCTTATGGGATAATTCTAAAAGTTTGCTAAGCTTATGGTCTATGAAAGACTTAATAGCACCTGAATCCAAAGGGATTTATCATTACACAGTTTGCTAATAGTAAGGGAGTTACAAATTATCACAGTTTAAATGCACAGCGGAAGCAAAAGATAAATATCATTACAAACCGAATGAAAGTGTAACACCCCGAAAAAGGGTTTGGTAATCAAACCACGTTTATATTAAAAGACGGGTAATTTACCTTTAGTGGTAAAAGTAACCCGGTGAATATTTGGATTATTAAATAAACAAGAATTTACTAACTAGGAATTTTAACCTAGTTAGCTAATAGTCTAGAGATAACTTAAAATAGGGTTAAAATTAGCCAAACTATAAGTTATACAAAAGTGGAGGGACCTAAGTTGTAGAACTAGAAACTAGAATTTAATAAAACAAATAAAAATAAACCAAACACCCCAATTAGAGGTGTCTGGTCGATCAAAGAAGAGAGCAGGTCGATCCCCACTCTTCAAAACCCTAGAACTTCACTAAACTTGCAAATTGAAGGTCCAATTCAGCCCAAAATCGAAATCAAAGCATGGATTATTGATCCTCATCACAAGAGGATTAAAAGGTATGTAAAATTTAATGAAAACTCTTAGCTTGAAATTCTCATGAAATTGGGAATTTCTGAATTTATGGTTGCATGTGTATGTTATGATGATTTAGGAACGACTATAGTGTCTAGGGACAAACCCTAGACAAACACAAGCTGAAATCATGTGAAATTTTAGTGAAAACTATAATCACCATTGTAGGTGATTAGTGAGTTATGTGAAATTTGATGAATACTAGGAAATAGATTGTTGATCTAGTGTAAATTGACAATTTTGAAGTGATTTCAGAAATTATAGAAGTTAACCACTTTGTAAGATGGTTGATTTATGTGAAATTAGGGCTAAGAGATAAGCTAGAGACTTGATAAATAAACATACAAAATTCTGCCCTTAAAGTGTTTGTTGAAATGCCTCAAAGAAGGCTCGAAACTACAAGTTTTGTAGTTAAAACACTTAATTGTGATGTTTCGGCTATTATGCAAAAAGTGATTAAAAAGAGTTCTAAATGTGATAAAACGTGGTTAGAACTTTGGTTAAAACGGTGGTCTAAAGATAACGCCTACCGGGTAATTAAAGAATGCTAAACTAGATGATGAACTCGAAAATGCAATTAGCATACTAATGGGCAGTTGACTTTAAAAAAAAAAAGTCAAACTGACCTATAATTCGATAAATGGTAAATTTTGATATGAAATGTGTAAGGTGGAATAATCGTATTAAATTATGATTAAACTAACTACCTTGAAAACGATGATGATAGTTTGACGCGTAACAAGCTAGGTGGAAGCTTGATGAGGGAGCGGGTCAAACGAATCAAGAAGGAAAAGAAAAGCGTAGTTCGGATGCGAGGTAAGTGGAACTTACGCCCCTTTTTCACTATTTGCGAAGTTACTAAATTTCAAGTATTAATATTGATGCTACTAAATGGTTAGTACATGATATTCCGACATGATTCAATGAGAGTCGGAATAATGGAAAATGGTAAGAAATCATGACTATAATAAAAGGAGTAAAATGGTAAATTAGTCATGTAATGACGAATAAATAAAAACGGCTTAAGTGAAACAAGTTCAAAGGAAAACTGGAAAAAGGGTTTAAGGGGATGAAATGGTAATTAAATACCATCTCATACGGACAAATAGTCGATTAGACTAGATGGGTCAAATGGTGTTGTTAACACCATTTGACAATAACATTTGACAATCGTTTGTTGAGATTTGTAATCACAGGAAATAACATAAGCTTGCATCGCTTTAACTAGAAATATTTAAAGCAAAAGTTATGTAAACGGGTCAATACTTTGACCCGAGCCAGGTATGTATAATCAAGCTTTTAGTTAAACATACAATTTGGTCAAATATTTAGCGAAAGTCCTTCGTCGAATAATGAGGGACTAAAGTTGACTAAAATACCCTTGAAGGGTATATTGGGAAAACGACTCATAGGGGTTGTTTAGAAACTTACATTAAGATTATGGAATCATTAGACATGAATAAAGGTCATAGGAATGCACATTCGCGGGTCAAATGCTCAAAAGTGGTCATTTGCGTAAAATGATCAACCGATGGGTAAAATTTGGGAAAAAGGGGTTCGTTATGATAAATCCACCACAAATTAGTTGTGGTGGAATAATTGTAGTTAACTAGATATGGAACTTTTGTAGCGACAAAAGAAAGGTACAAGTTCTAGACTAAAATGCGTAAATACCCTTAACGGGTTAAAACAAGCATTTAAGTGTAAACAGGATTTTATTAAGTGAGAAACCCGTGATTTGAGATTAATATGATATGAGATATTGTATTAATGAATTTCATGAGTTTAAAGGTCAATAAAACATGTTGGTGTGATAAAATCACGAACGGGTCAAAAGTCGGTAAAAAGGGTAATAAGCCGAATAGTTAAAGTCTGAAATTTTATTATGTAAGATCTTGGATTTTAACCCCATTAGATGGAGAATTAAATTACGGACGCGTAGGAAAAATAATCGGGTAAAACGGATCAATAACGAAGAAGTTATGGCCGTTTCCGTGAAATCAGATCGTACAAGGAATATGCAGCAACTGATAAGCAACATTCTGCTGAAAAGGGGGCCTAGCGTCACGCGACGCCCCCAAACTTGGAAAAATGTTATTTTTTGTCATATTTAACCCCTGTACTTGTTTGAACTTCATATTTGACTATCGAAACTAACTTTTAAGTTGGTTTTGATCATAGGTGATTGCCATGAGTGCCCGGATGAAGATCAAGCGACGAGCAAGGACCGAACACATGTTAAACAAAGCTTCCGCAACGTTGTTTTTTCGTTATTTTAAACGGCGAATAAAATTACATTATGTATATTACTTAAATTGTAAAAGTTTTTAACAAACCCGTATTTTTGATGTATATGTAATCATTAATCACATGGATATTTTCGAAAAATATACGTTAAACCTGGATTTATAAGAACGGGTGTTACAAGTTGGTATCAGAGCCTTGGTTTAAGAGATTCAAGTATGGTGGGAAAGCTATGCTTGGACTTAAACCTTATGCTCTTAATAAAGATTAGTGTTCGGTTCGTGGCTTGATCGCAAATCCGGTAAGTACATGTATGTTAATAGTTTAGCATGCTAAAGTGTTGTAAACAACACATAGTGCTATCGTGTGATACACGTTACCCCAATTAAGATGATTGATATAGTTGATGAAAATACGCGCGTTGACGTGTATAGTAGAAAATGCCTTGTATTATAATACGGGCGATTATTGAAGTTGACTTTACTAACTTTTTGTGAATGTTTTAAATGAAGGACACTCGCGTTTGAAGACGACGAGAGTCAAACGAATTGTTGATATGATGATGGAACGGTCCGAGATATGGCAAGGAGAGCATAATCATCAAGGACCTAAATCGAGTAACGATCGCAAATAAGTAATGGCAAGGAACGCCCGTCGGGGCAAACATTACCAGGTGTACGCTTTTAATTGTAAACGCACAAATAGCAATATACAACAAACATGTAGAGAATGATTGTTGCATATGTAAATTAGAAACTTGGAAAACCGAATAGAAAATGTATTCGGGATATTGTTTCCAAGAGAAACAGATAGAGGCGTTACTTACATAGGGCGTGATGTGAAAACTATAAAAAGGTCATGTATGTCATGTGTTAATTGCTTACTCTGGCCAAGTAAGTAGTGGCATATGGTACCATGAACTTCTTATGGCGGACACGTTTACATCCGATGTAGTAAGGGCGGGGTGAATGGGACTAATTAAAAAGTACCCAAATGAATCAGATAAGCAAAATATTTGATAATAATGTAAACGCACAACCGAGTGATGGAAGCGTATTACATTAGGATAATGAGCCCGAGTGAAGGGACAAAGAAACATGTAAAATGATTTAGACAAGTATTGGGAGGGAGTGTACTTACACTCGAACCCAGAAAACGCAAGCATGTAAAATGATTTAGACAAGTATTGGGAGGGAGTGTACTTACACTCGAACCCAGGAAACACAAGCATGTAAAATGATTTAGACAAGTATTGGGAGGGAGTGTACTTACACTCGAACCCAGAAAACGCAAGCATGTAAAAGGATTTAGACAAGTATTGGGAGGGAGTGTACTTACACTCGAACATAGAAAACGCAAGCATGTAAAATGATTTAGACAAGTATTGGGAGGGAGTGTACTTACACTCGAACCCAGGAAACGCAAGCATGTAAAATGATTTAGACAAGTATTGGGAGGGAGTGTACTTACACTCGAACCCGGAAAATGCAAATATGTCCCTTAACAGGTCGTTTTTGGTAAAACATCAAACTTAAGGGCAAAGTCGGAATATAAAAATGAAGCGAGGTCTTAATGCATACCGGGAGGGTTGCAATGACAACGACTTCGGTAAAACACCCGGTTGATGGGTAAGAATTAAAAACATGCGTAAACCAAGAGACGTGAACGCGGGTTGAAAAAAAATCAAAGGGACTTGGGTTACGAGTTATGACTATAAAACCTCGTATATAGAAATTGTGATTAAATATGTTCAACTATTCGAAGTCGAATGGGTTGAATAAAGAATAAAGTTGATTGTTTATAAGTGATGGATTTCACATTAATAGGTCAAACAGGTTGAATACAATATAACGCCGAATGGCACAAACGAGCGCTAGCTAGATAAGGGTAGCGTTAAATGCAAGAGAATAATGAGCCCGGTAATGGGATATAACCAAATAAGAATATATGCAAATCAAATAACAGTAAGCATAAGAAGAACTGACGCATAAATGACGTGAGAAGTCATAAAATCGGAAAATTGTCCGAAAGAAAACAATTATAGCCATGAAACTACAATTAAGGTTAACGGGACCTAAGCTTGAAACCGAACGATTCTTCGAACAAAACAGGGTGCCTTGACACCAAACATGTATTTTAAGAATGACATGAGTAAAGAGTGATCTATGGGATCAACAAAACCTTTAGGGTTATAAACAAATGAAAGATCTACGGGACTAAAACGACCCACGGGTCATGATTAGAAAGAAGTTATAAGAACTTCGCCTTAAAGATATGAAAGTCTAATGAAATAGCCTATAAAAACCTACGGGTTAATTAGATAAAGCAAGGCAATCGGTTGAGAATCCCCGCATAAAAAAAAACTAAGACTGTAAAAGAATAAATGATGGACTGTCAATATCCTGGTATGGATAATTGACAAAAGTTAAAGAGAAGATCCTAAAACTAAAACTTCGGTTTTAGTAAGAAATAACGTTTTTACAAACATAAATTCTGATAGGAATTTAAATAGTAAGCATGAAAGATACAAGTCTTGACACTGATAGGCACAAGACAATATACTCGAAAAGTGATATTTTCGAAAATGAAAGGTAGATACAAACTAAACACGGTGTGACACGATCACGGTTAGGAAAGGTAATGTGAAATAAAATCACGTTATAACCAAGCGGGCGGTGAAAAGTAACGGGACTAATAAGTCTAGTTAGTAAGACCGGTTAAGGCCAGTAATTCAAATCAATAAAAAATTGGTTTGCTTGTAAGCGGTGGATTCGGTATAACTGAACCGAATAAATAAATCTGAAAAACAAAAGAAATTATTGCTAAAAGTGAAATATTTCACTAAAGACCTTTAAACGGGTTAAAGTAACGGATTCATAAAGAATTCGATATTATATGAAAGCAATGGATATCGCTAAGTTAACTAAACTAGTGGAAATAACGAGATTACGTTATTTCAAGTTACACTATGTCGTATGAGTTAAGTAGACAATTAGTAACCAAAAAGATGTTATCATACTTTTCTGGTAATACTAACTATTGGATAAAAGTATAAGTAATGTGTAAAAGATTTCGCGGATCGAATACATTGAGTTAAACTCAATAAATTATGTAAGAAAAGGTTTCGAGGACGAAACCTCTTTAAGGGGGGTAGACTTGTAACACCCCGAAAACGGGTTTGGCAATCAAACCACGTTTATATTAAAAGACGGGTAATTTACCTTTAGTGGTAAAAGTAACCCGGTGAATATTTGGATTATTAAATAAACAAGAATTTACTAACTAGGAATTTTAACCTAGTTAGCTAATAGTCTAGAGATAACTTATAATAGGGTTAAAATTAGCCAAACTATAAGTTATACAAAAGTGGAGGGACCTAAGTTGTAGAACTAGAAACTAGAATTTAATAAAACAAATAAAAATAAACCAAACACCCCAATTAGAGGTGTCTGGTCGATCAAAGAAGAGAGCAGGTCGATCCCCACTCTTCAAAACCCTAGAACTTCACTAAACTTGCAAATTGAAGGTCCAATTCAGCCCAAAATCGAAATCAAAGCATGGATTATTGATCCTCATCACAAGAGGATTAAAAGGTATGTAAAATTTAATGAAAACTCTTAGCTTGAAATTCTCATGAAATTGGGAATTTCTGAATTTATGGTTGCATGTGTATGTTATGATGATTTAGGAACGACTATAGTGTCTAGGGACAAACCCTAGACAAACACAAACTGAAATCATGTGAAATTTTAGTGAAAGAGTTCTAAATGTGATAAAACGTGGTTAGAACTTTGGTTAAAACGGTGGTTAAAAAGACGGGTTTGGCAATCAAACCACGTTTATATTAAAAGACGGGTAATTTACCTTTAGTGGTAAAAGTAACCCGGTGAATATTTGGATTATTAAATAAACAAGAATTTACTAACTAGGAATTTTAACCTAGTTAGCTAATAGTCTAGAGATAACTTATAATAGGGTTAAAATTAGCCAAACTATAAGTTATACAAAGGTGGAGGGACCTAAGTTGTAGAACTAGAAACTAGAATTTAATAAAACAAATAAAAATAAACCAAACACCCCAATTAGAGGTGTCTGGTCGATCAAAGAAGAGTTCCATGTGTATGTTATGATGATTTAGGAACGACTTAATTGTGATGTTTCGGCTATTATGCAAAAAGTGATTAAAAAGAGTTCTAAATGTGATAAAACGTGGTTAGAACTTTGGTTAAAACGGTGGTCTAAAGATAACGCCTACCGGGTAATTAAAGAATGCTAAACTAGATGATGAACTCGAAAATGCAATTAGCATACTAATGGGCAGTTGACTTTAAAAAAAAAAGTGAAACTGACCTATAATTCGATAAATGGTAAATTTTGATATGAAATGTGTAAGGTGGAATAATCGTATTAAATTATGATTAAACTAACCACCTTGAAAACGATGATGATAGTTTGACGCGTAACAAGCTAGGTGGAAGCTTGATGAGGGAGCGGGTCAAACGAATCAAGAAGGAAAAGAAAAGCGTAGTTCGGATGCGAGGTAAGTGGAACTTACGCCCCTTTTTCACTATTTGCGAAGTTACTAAATTTCAAGTATTAATATTGATGCTACATGATATTCCGACATGATTCAATGAGAGTCGGAATAATGGAAAATGGTAAGAAATCATGACTATAATAAAAGGAGTAAAATGGTAAATTAGTCATGTAATGACGAATAAATAAAAACGGCTTAAGTGAAACAAGTTCAAAGGAAAACCGGAAAAAGGGTTAAGGGGATGAAATGGTAATTAAATACCATCTCATACGGACAAATAGTCGATTAGACTAGATGGGTCAAATGGTGTTGTTAACACCATTTGACAATAACATTTGACAATCGTTTGTTGAGATTTGTAATCACAGGAAATAACATAAGCTCGCATCGCTTTAACTAGAAAGATTTAAAGCAAAAGTTATGTAAACGGGTCAATACTTTGACCCGAGCCAGGTATGTATAATCAAGCTTTTAGTTAAACATACAATTTGGTCAAATATTTAGCGAAAGTCCTTCGTCGAATAGTGAGGGACTAAAGTTGACTAAAATACCCTTGAAGGGTATATTGGGCAAACGACTCATAGAGGTTGTTTAGAAACTTACATTAAGATTATGGAATCATTAGACATGAATAAAGGTCATAGGAATGCACATTCGCGGGTCAAATGCTCAAAAGTGGTCATTTGCGTAAAATGATCAACCGATGGGTAAAATTTGGGAAAAAGGGGTTCGTTGTGATAAATCCACCACAAATTAGTTGTGGTGGAATAATTGTAGTTAACTAGATATGGAACTTTTGTAGCGACAAAAGAAAGGTACAAGTTCTAGACTAAAATGCGTAAATACCCTTAACGGGTTAAAACAAGCATTTAAGTGTAAACGGGATTTTATTAAGTGAGAAACCCGTGATTTGAGATTAATATGATATGAGATATTGTATTAATGAATTTCATGAGTTTAAAGGTCAATAAAACATGTTGGTGTGATAAAATCACGAACGGGTCAAAAGTCGGTAAAAAGGGTAATAAGCCGAATAATTAAAGTCTGAAATTTTATTATGTAAGATCTTGGATTTTAACCCATTAGATGGAGAATTAAATTATGGACGCGTAGGAAAAAGAATCGGGTAAAACGGATCAATAACGAAGAAGTTATGGCCGTTTCCGTGAAATCAGATCGTACAAGGAATATGCAGCAACTGATAAGCAACATTCTGCTGAAAAGGGGGCCTAGCGTCACGCGACGCCCCTTGGCGTCACGCGACGCCCCCAAACTTGGAAAAATGTTATTTTTTGTCATATTTAACCCCTGTACTTGTTTGAACTTCATATTTGACTATCGAAACTAACTTTTAAGTTGGTTTTGATCATAGGTGATTGCCATGAGTGCCCGGATGAAGATCAAGCGACGAGCAAGGACCGAACACATGTTAAACAAAGCTTCCGCAACGTTGTTTTATCGTTATTTTAAACGGCGAATAAAATTACATTATGTATATTACTTAAATTGTAAAAGTTTTTAACAAACCCGTATTTTTGATGTATATGTAATCATTAATCACATGGATATTTTCGAAAAATATACGTTAAACCTGAATTTATAAGAACGGGTGTTACAGAAAGTAATATCATTTATTACAAGAACGGTTGTAAAGGATCCACAGGCGGATCAAAGTTAACAAAAGATCAGTGTTCAATAGATTTCTAAGCATCTAAGCTTGCAAGACTCTTTACTGATGCTAGGAGTAGCCAGCCTATTCCGTTTAGTACCTGCACTTAGCCTTTTTGGAAAATACGTCAGTTTACACTGGTAAATACAATTAACCGACTCATTTTGAAAATGTTTAAGAAAATTTATTTGAATGCACAAAGCACAAAATAATATTTTATAACTTGGGATAATTATTTATATATAAACTTGTAAAAGAATTACATGTTCGTTATACGTTCAGTAGCCCGGGTTGAATACCGGGTTAAAGATTAATAGACACACCACATGATATAATCCCGCGTCGAGTTATTCTCGAACAAACTGTTATACCTTTTTATTTATATGCACCGGCAGGTATATGCCTACACCCCATGCTTTGGTCGTGGCCATTTCAATGAATGATGCCAATGATATCCGGGACATGGTCATTAACCCCCCAAAGGCTTTAAGCAAACAAAACAGTTTAAACGGATCATCTCAATAAATTAACCTTCGTATGATTAAAAATTCAATGCCCGACCAAGCGGTATTCTATATACCGTACCCCAAGCCCGTATAAGGGAAAATAAGTTAAAAGTATTTACCTGAGCTAAATATAAATTCAATCCCAGCCGTATATCAAATCAGCAAGTACAGATAGCTTTTACTGTGCTCCTAATCTGGAACGAAGGTTTTAATAACCTATTAGAGTCCTAACGGGTCTTAATTAAGTTTAAACTTAGACCGGTTAGTCCTAAAGAAATGTATACGGTTCAAAACGCATGATTAAGCGAAGACCGGAATAGAGTGTGACTTAGACCCGACATGTTTGAAGACTTGTATAATATGGGTAAACTAAACACATTCTGGATTTTGAGATCCAAATGATAAGGTTTGACCCGTTTCGGTCAATTTATGCAAACTAGTCACATAAACCGTACCGAATGCGAAAAATGCAAAACGGGTAACCAAATGAGTCATGAACAGGTTTCCTAAATTAATATGCCTTAAATATGTTGTGATATCAGTAGGATACCTTCCATTATGCCCAAAATGGATTTAAACTCAAATTATGCCCCGTAGGGGTATTTTGGTCATTTTAAAGGTTATAAAAGAGTTTAAATACTAATCTGAGTTTCAGGTTTGATATAATCAGTACAAATATTTATTTTTATAATTCATAACATTAGGGTATTGAATATATGTGAAATTTATCTTTTATAACCAAACTATGCACCGTAGGGGCATTTTGGTAATTTCACATAAGCTTTAAAGTTCAAATCTAGAAATCTGAGTTTAAAACTTTGGCTTATGGTTTAATTATAAAAAATTACTTAAAACATCAGTAGGTATTAAGTTTTATATGCCAAAAATAGTTTTAACCCATACTATGCGCTTAAAACGCTTAAAAGTCGGTTTTAAGCGATTTTCGGGTTTAAATAGGAAGTCTGAGTTTTTCTTCAGTTCAAAATATCTTATTATTATATATATACAACTAGGTTATATGCCCGTGAGTTTCACAGGTTATGGGTTGTGTTAAAAAAATCTATATCTATAAAAGTATTTTTTTTGTATAATTCTATATAGACATGTCGAGGCAGAGACGTAACCACTGCTTGAGTAACAACAATCAACTTTGATCATAGCTTCAACTCATTTGGGTAGCGAAATATATTCATATGTCATACATTTTTAAAATAAAATTAAAGATAAAACAGTATGAAAACGATTTCGTCATCAAATAGACCCAACCGACAACATTATATATGTAACAAAAAAAAAAACAATAGTAAGTAAAATTCAATTTAAAAGGGTATAAACTACATCATGCAATGAATTTTCATTACATAATCCAAATGTATGATCTCAAGTGTGTTACCAAATTGGCATTTTAACTCTCACAATAATATTTGATGGTAGTTTCAATGAATAAAAAAAGACTTAAGAACACCAATGGCTTATCAGTTGTTATCACATCCATGGTCATAAACGTCACTAACATCAACATCCACTTCTTTCGATAATACATGATTGTAAAATGAAGTTAAATCATAAATTTTTTTGCCCAATTATGTTTCACGAGACAAATTCAATCTTTCTTGACATAAAGAAGTTCACAAGTTGCTAAGTAATGATTTTTAGCTCACCCAATAATACCCTCAGCTTCTACTAATAATTTACCTAGATTATCACCCGTACGCGACACGGGCTGAAGCAAGATATTTATATTAATTATTAATGAATGTAAATCAAATAATACAAACAAATTGACATATTACAAAATGATTTATTTATGTATAACTTACTTCATACTATAATTTTATGAAAAGTTATTTATATAAATAAACAAATGATCTTTTAGGCTTATATAATGAATTACTAAAGCTGTCAATTTAACGAAATTTGATAGTTTATGAAGCATGAGTAAAGTCTTATGTAATGATACTTGAGATTGCCTTCCACTGTAAATTTGATAGTTTATGAAGCATGAGTCTGCAAACAATTGTAGTTACTTGTTTCTGTAACATAAAAAAAATGCTATCAACATTAATCATGAAAGCATACATAAACATTAATGAAAAGGCTATTTATGGGTTGGCACAACTCGACTCTATTTGTCAAAAGACTATTTGCAAAATTACCTATTTTAATCTATGACCGAAGCAATCTAAATGACGTTCAACGTTAGCTCAACCATTTTGGGCCCCAACGCAAAAACAAAAATTTGGGGACCTTTTTCAAATTTTATTGTTTTTACCACCCTCCTTTATCTAGTTATCATTTTGTTCTACCACTTTGTGATTCATTTAAAGTTTCTAGTTTACATAAAAAAAATTACTAAAAAGAAACTTATATTAGAAACTTAATCAATATAGCATCAGATCACTTATATTAGAAATTTAATCAATAAAGCTTCATTTTTTTATGATTGTGTTTCTTTTGAACCAAAAGTAGAGATAAAATCATTGTACACATATTCTCTTGAAGTCTATCTTATATGATCTGTAGGTCGTATTGCATAGATATTGAATGGAGGAAAAACTCAAAAACAATTTATCTTATTACATATGGTCTTTAACTTCAAAAATGTATGAAAATATTTGAAAACATACTTGGCAACATTAATTTAGTCAAAAGATGTGGGCCCTGCTTTCTTTTTTGAGAGCTCTGCACACAACTAACAATTTTGATGAGCAACTTCTATTAAAGACACACTGTTTATATTAAAGCAATTCTAACTGCAAAGAAGCCTGCTTTAAGTATTCAAAATTACACCTGGCACACGGGTTGGGTCGGGTCGGGTCGGGTCATGGGTCAAACGGGTTCGGGTCACAACAGGTTCGGGTCAAAACGGGTCAATTATAAAAAAAAACGGTTGTTTCGGTTCGGGTCAGAACGGGTCCGGGTCAGAATGGGTCTGGGTTAGAACAGGTTTTGGGTCAGGTCGGGTCAGTTTTTCTTTTTCTTTATGATTACTAATATGATAATACCAAAACATACGTGAATTGCACAACTACTTGTATACACACCTTCCTTTATTTTGGTGAATTTCAAGTCATCAGGTTCCTCTGTCAAATAAATAAACCACACTTAATCACATAGAACAATGCAGACACTTGTTTAACTTAGTTACAAGAGAAGTTATTTCATACCACTATCAGGGGCATTATTCGATGTTAATTGTTAAATAACAAGGCGTCAAAGGTCAAATATAGTGACATACCGAAGCGGCAATACGCGGGAGCCTCCGACACCATTTCGCCCACGCAAGAGGCTGGTAATGCCACGCAATAATCATAGATATATTCTCCTCTAGATTACAAACCGTTTCTTGAAGCGCACTCCACCCGTTCTCATTCTGCAAACTCCAATCCGCACCAGCAGCCATGAAAATATCCGCCGAGATCGGATCCTTGATCCGAACAGCAAGATGAAGCGGCGTTTCTCGACCCGGAACATCACGAAGGTTGATCACAGCCAAAACTGCATCCGCATCAAGCTCAGCAGCTACCGATTCATCCTCCATGTTAACCGCACCGATTTTTGCAGTCAAAACATTGACCGTTTCATTGACTTTATAGTCATAGCTCCCGTCTCTCACCTATTTATGAGGAGATCTAAACATTATAATTATAATACTAATGCACTCAAAGAAATAAAGAGTTGTGTGTATCAAAAAAATGGTGTACCATTCTTATATCAAAATATGTATAGGCAGGGATACAAAGAAAAAAAAAACTTTTTTTATGAGTTCTTTTGGGACAGTTTGAACCACGTTAGCAGCTGACTTTATAGCAGATGCAGCAACCAAAGACAACTTACCAAGTCCCTGTATAAAGTATAAACAAAGATGTTTAGTAAAATCAAACATTAAAGAAAGAATAATAAGTTTTAAAGTAAGTTCAAGATCTCAATACATTAGACAGTAACACTTTATTAGATATCTTTATCAAACCAATTCTTTATTTTTAATCATATTGTTACACATAAGAAAACTATCACCATTTGGGTTACCAATTTGCTGAAGTCGAAATATAAACCTTCAAATTTCAAACATACGTTGTAACAAACAGTTGGTGTGCACAAATAAATTCCACCTTAAACCACAAATTAACAAAACTTACCCACCTCCACACACAATATTATCACCCCATGACATACTTTTGATTTCATCTTGATAACGTATATACACAATATCAATGGACGTTCATCCCTTTCTCTTACCTCTATTAACACTACCCCTCTTTCTCAGAAAAAGCTTTGGGAACCGCCGCCGCCACTGCTATTAGGGTTCGCAGCGAAACCCTAATCGTGCTGCCGGAATGCCTCCTGCCATTGTCGTCTTCAACCTAATCAGCCAACAGATGAACGACTAAACCATGAAATAGAGGTAAAAATTAAATAAAAGAAGTGTAGGTTATATAAAATAGACGAACGACTAATCAGCCAAGACACTTAATATGCCCTTCTTTTAGAGGCAGATCACCACTGATTAACTCCCATACGTAATGGATAGGTAGAGAAGAACAACGGGAGGAAGCTGATTGAAAATAAATTATGCAGGTGAAAAGATTCAAGAATCCCTTTTCAATCGTCAATTCCATAGCTGAAGAGAGTGGTATGCGGCGGTGGATGAATCAGGGTTCATGGTAAATAAGAGAGAGAGAGAGAGAGAGTTTTAGCTTTTAAATTTTGAATTCGAATATGGTCAAAGAGTTGTGAATTGCAGACTACTTTTTGATTATGGAATCTGCAGTATGCCTATTTGGTGTTGCAACAGACATCGATCTTCATTTGTATTCTTATGGTTGACTTTAGGGTTTATTAAAAAAAAGAAAACTCAAAGAAAATGACACATAGGATGTAATTAGGTGGAGGGCTTTAAATGTTGACACCTAGGATGAATAAGGTTTGCTTTATTATAGTAGAGATTCATGAATGGCTTAGGAACAGTAGCCAAACTTTTTTTTTTAACTTTTGCCATCAAAGTTTAGTAGGTTCTAGCTAGAATAGTGTTATATTTAAGTTTTTATTTTTCCTTTCTTTTTTTACATGAAAAAACGTTACTTTTTATTATTGGTTATTATTCTATTATAATAATTAATTATAAAAATATTTTGTTTTTTTTTATAACTTTTAAGCATTATAAAGTTACGAGTATGTTGTTGTGACATGCCTATATTTATCTACGTTTCGATAAAAGATTTGTTTATAATCAAACGAGTCAAATATCTTTGAACTTTCTGTTCTTTACCATGACGAACCGACATCAATACAGGTACTGATATTTGTTTTTATGATTTTTCTAGACGTTCCTACTGATGTTACCCAAACAGGTACTGATATCGTTATTACAAACAGAAACTGATGTTCATTTTTTTAGTTTTCGGTTGATGTAAAATGTGTGTCAATATCCTTTTGGACATATTTCTTTATATTTCTATACCAAGTACCGGTATCATACAACGATTATGACGATTCAAATTCATATTTACACAAAATAAATACGTGAATTCTGTAGGTTATGTTGAGTTCAGTCGAATACATCGAAATACGACACAATGTTTAGACTAATCAATTCGACGTTTGCGATTTACCCGCGCCGCAACGCACGTGGGCCTTTTTACTAGTTTATTATATAAAATCAGTAGCAAAAAGTTTGGTATCAAAATATTATGTAAAACTCATTTTATTCAAGAAAAGGGCATAACCGACAATTACCGAATTTAAGCAAGAACCCTATGTTATGCTCTGCGTAAAAATAAATAAAAATCTACAAAAATCCCAAAATATTATATTACATCAGTGGGTAAAAAGTTTGGTGTCAAAATTTGGGTTTAGATAGGCTTTATGCTAATTACGTCGTTTAATTAATAAAAAGCTTCTTAATTACGATTTTGAGCATAACTCCTAATCTAGACCTCAAACTGATGCCAAATTTTTAGGACAAGTTTATAAATCAGTAATAAAGGTTTTTGTCCTCTCACATTTTCAAAAATATCGTTTTAAGGTCAAAAGGGCATTATGGTCAACATATAGACATATAACAGAAACATGCACATGAATCGAATAACTAATGAACCAAGTTGTACAACCTCAGAGGATTACACTAACCTATAACCTGGTCCTAATAGAGATCTAAGGCATATCTAAACTTAAGCTAAATCGGGTCAGAACTGAAAGTCAAAGCAAATGTCAACTTTTGTGACTTTCGGTTGCGAACCGAGCCTAAACTCAGAATTGTCAGGTTGAACATGCTTAGACATGTTCAATTAATATTTACCAAGTTATTAAAGTGACAAAACTGATTTTATTGCCTTTACAACATTAGTTATGAATTTTTGTTTAAAAACCAACTTGCTTGACTTTTATTTTAATTACTTTGACCCGACAATTAACTAAGCAAATGTGGTAATTAGGAGGTGCCCTTTTGAGGGTTTAATACCAACCTAATTACGATCGCGTAGCCATGTTCGTTGCGAACAATAGCTTGACCGTTTAAAAGTCAAAGCGTTTATCGAAAACGCTTGACTTTTCGGCTATAAACGCTAAATAAAACAAACTAGTCACGAAAAGACACTTACAAATGTCCAATGGACTGAAGGAGGTTCTCAAGAAGCTCAAGATCCTCTCAAAATTAAGAGAACAAGCAGATTGAAGGAAATGTGTGAAGGAATAAGTGTAAACCCACCTCTATTTATAGATTTCGGGATTGCACGAGATCGTGACAAGTATCGGGAGGGATAACCAGATTAAAACAAGTGTCAAGTGGTCTTAAATTTCAGTGGGCAAGCCCCTAGATTAAATTATGTGAGAGTGGAAACCATTTTCAGCAAAAACCAGCAACAGGAAACAGCTTTCTGCAGCTGCACAGACCTACGCGGCCCGCGTAGATGATCTGTGTGGGCTACGCGGCCCGCCTACAAGCCCAGCCCAGCCAAAACTTTCAAAACATGCAGTTTCAGTCCCTGTACTTAGTTAAATGTCATTTCTGACTTATTTAAGGCCTAATATCCTCATTTCAAGGCTCTACCATGTTGCTTAAACATAGGGGGCATGAAACATTCTTAAAAATGTGACGGATATCGGTTCGTTTGGCTGTACGATCGCATTGTTCGACTAATTACGACGAAACACGAACGAAAGCGAAAAACGATCCAATTTACGCGGCGAATGGAATTTTATCAAGCCAAACACTAAAATAAAATATTTTAGTGGTTACATAAATTTTTGGATGTCCGGATATATTCAGAACGTAAGATATGCGCGAAAATGCAAACTTATGCACTTTTTGACGCTTTTAGTCCCTATTGATCAAATAAGTTTATTTTTGCGCACCAAACACCTTTAAGCCTATATCTAAGCTATGCAAAGGATATTTAGGGCATTTTTAACTTATGATCTTATTCCAGAAGGTTTGATACCCTATGAATAGGTATACTTTTGCAGTTTGACGCAAATAGTCCTTTAATCGCACAAAGTAGCGCGAAATGACGTTTAATGATATCCAAGCCTTCCATGGCCCATAATAGGTATTCCCAAGCATGTGTTTAAATATTACTACACTCTTGTTCGCTTAAATGGTCACCAAAAGGCGTAGATTCATAAGTTGATGCTTTTGGTCCCTCTAATGCGCAAACTTGCACATATCATTGTTTAATAGCATTGAAGCCTTATCTAATCCTTATTAGGCATTCTTGAGAGTATTATTAAACATCACGATGCTTCGGGTTTGCTAAAAGGTCATTCAGAGGTATAATTAAACATATTGACACTTTTAACCCCTTAGACTTACAAAGTTGCGCGTAACGTCACTTAAAGGCATAAAAACTTTAGACGGCCAATAATTGGCATCCCCGGGAGTATAATCAAATATCATGAAGCTCCCGGTTTGTTAAAAGGTCACTCATAGGTAAGAATTAACATGTTGACGCTTTTAACCCTTCATCGCGCAAACTTTCAATTAATTACTCAAACGGCTACACTTGATCAACAAGTGGCCCATTAGTGAATATAATCACCATAAAAGGTTACTCAGAGACTTAATTTAGGTATTCTAACACTTCCAGTCCTTTCAAAATCAAAGTTTTTGATTTTTCAAAAAATTAGTCCCGAAATTTCAATGTTTTGACTTTATTAAGGTTTATTACACGTGTCAATACATTATTGGACGTGATTTTACGAGGTGTTACACCTAGCATCAAGTTAGTATTTCCAACGATACTTACTGTCTTGTATAATCTATCAGAATTTCCACAGTTACATTCAACTTTGTTCAGACATAATGTTTATTGCATCTCCTTATTTATATATTAATTCTTTCTCGATTTATTTTTCAAAACATTAGTACGTTCAACCTGTTTAAACAGGTCAATACATGACCATTACCTAACATGTCTCTTCCGTTGGTTGACCCACTCATGACGGTTCAATACATAACCATTCTTTCTCAGATCTCTAACTTACTTGTCCACTTTTGTAGTTTGACTCTTTAAAGTCAACCCGGTACTTCTTACTTATCATAGACGTATGAGAGTATTCGTTCATAATTTTCCTTTCCATTCTTCCGTACTTTCAAAGACTTCATTTCCTCATTTTATTATTAATTTGCAAGATTTTTACCCGTTTCCGCCCCTACTTAAATCATTTGTCTAAGTCGTAGACGTCATTCATCCTGACTCCCAAGAACCAATTAATGATATGTCTAGCACATAACTTATTTTAGAGCTTATTTCTTTCGCCTAAATTTTCTTGCTATTGCATTAGCTTTTATCAGTTTTATCTACTTGACAAGTCAACTACCTTATGCTATCTTGCTATTAATTGCTTAAATATCTATCAATTTACTTTGGTTGACCTTTCAAAATTCAAATCGTAAATACATTCTGACCTACACTTACTGATGTGTGCAAAATACAACATATAAATTACATCAATTGTGGCATAAAACTAACCCTTTTTTAGTACTAATGTTGGAAAAAGTGTGCTTTTGTCTTCCTTTTGTATTTTCAGGATTAAATGAGCTCAAATTAACAAAAGAAGAAAAAAGACAGCTAAATCTAACATAAATACAAGAAAAGGAACAAACGTGACATGCCCGACCCCATGACAGCATCTTCCCAAGCAAAACAAGAAAACAGAAGGCTGAACACGCCCCGTGCTCAGTGAACACGGGGGCGTGCCCAAGTCACAGCAGAAAAGACAAAGCTGTAGAAGCTTCTATTGCCCACCACGGGGCCGTGCTCAGTGGACACGGGGCCGTGGTCAACTATAAGATTCGCAGAATCCAGGAAAATCTTGATAGTACAGATATGCTTCTGCACACGGGGGCGTGGTCAACTAATGAAGACAAAGTGCAATTAATGAAGACAGAGAAGAGGATGGACACGGGGACGTGCCCGAGCTTCTGTTCAGCCTATAAATAGGAGTGCTTGGCTCAAGTTCAAACCATCCCTTGGCACACCACCTCTCTCACACTTCACCCACCACCCACCACCACCATAACACCATCATCCACCCCCATCATCCATTGTCCATCATAGAGTATGTGAGTCGTCTCGGGATCCAAGATTGATCGTAAGAGTTCTTGACAATCAAGGCCATGTTTGCCTAAGTCTCTTACATCACTTGGTGAAGACAAAGTGTCTAGTATAATACTTTTTATTTTTATTCTTTTCGCACTTTTTACTTTGTTTTGTATTAATGACTTTAATAACTAGTTTCTTATGTTGAAGGTGATTTTTCCTTATCGTTTGTCCGTGGTGTCTTGGCATTATTTTACTGTCTATATAAAATAAAAGATTTTCACCATTCATATCTCCACGGTCTATATGGAGGTATGTTGGCTACCTGGTCGGGGGTTAAGGGAACGGTTTGGTAAAAGTCTTGCCTTGTTCAGTGTATAGATCCTGCAAGGACCTGGTGTGACACCTGGGTCACTGCGACCATCACACAAATACTAAACCAATGAAATATTGTATTTCATACTTGGGATCTGTAGAAATATGTGTATCGTTTGCACATATCAATTTTTGTTCAATTTCAAACTCTACATCGCTTTCTGGAGAGTTATACGCCAACTGGTGCATAAACGTAATCAGTTTAATGCGACAAACACTCCGGAACATCAACATATACTTAACATACCTTAAATAACCTTTACATAACATAGGAATAAGTTTTGAAGGCTTTGGTATGGCCAAATCAAGTTTAATCGCCTACAGGGACTAAATTCAACAAACTGCGAAAGTATGATGATTCGTACTAGAATAGACATTCCGGAAACATGACCATTAGTTAAAAATACCATAAATATCCTTTACATAGCTTAGAAATAGGCTTTAAGGGGTTCGGTGTGCTAAAATAAACTTTTGGGTCATTCAGGGACTAAAAGCATCAAAA